>JBBPTY010000070.1:0-34611 GCA_038094335.1 Tylopilus aff. striatulus | reverse complement strand
CACATAGGACACTACATGCATGGTGGTACGAGCGAATACAACTCGTTTTCCGAACGTGTTCTTTATTATTGCGAGTGAGTCACTGCCTGGTGAGCAGATAGCAGTTCTATACACGTTTATTTCAGGAGGGGTTAGACAGCTCGAAGAGCCGAAAGCATACCCAGGTACGGCGTCAAACAGTCGTGTACCACGCGACACTTGACAGATCCTGGCACACCCGCCCACGAACGATCGAGGTCTGCCGGCAGAGGATAAAGTACAAGATGAAATGCGGAATCAAACTTTATTCTTGTCATCTCAGTCCTTCACTTCACGTCAAGAAGTCGCTAACCATGGCGTAGAGCCGCACTTTTCCATAATTTCCTACATCGTAGGGTGAGCTCAGTTTCTTACAGAGCATATTTCGCGATGACGCTTGGTGAGCGCGTTATCGTGGTTCATGCTCCGAGTCTTCAAGACTTCAAGGACAAGATAATCTATCTGGTCACTGGCCGACCTCTCGAACATCGCGTTGACTTTTTATTTTTGCGGATACGCCAACCCAACCTAACGCCCATCTCGGTTGATCGATGAACCGTCCCCTACTCCAACGTCATTAGTGGTACTCGCAGTAATACCCCACGCCGCGATACTCAATACCCTGCCAGTGACATGCGCACGGGAGTACTTGGCCCGGCCTCCTCCCGCAGGCATGCCCGAGGACCGTGCGACCGTCGCCGACGAGTGCGCCACACAATACGCGGCCAATGCCAAACGCTACACGACCGCTATGCCGCAGCCCTAGCTACCGCCGCCAGGAATTCCGGGGCCGCTACCGCGGTATCCTCTTCTGTTGCTGCCATCGCCGATGCACATGCCCCCGCCTGATCTGCTGGTGAAGGCGTTCGCCACGAGAGCGCGCATCACTGCTGGGGCGAAGTAAATGGCTTACCCTCCCCCATAGAAGTCATTATTCATGACCAAGCATTGATCTCGGCGTGACTTCCGCTTCCAGTTGACTCCCTGCGTCCATCGCTATCGAAGTTTTTTGAAAGAGACTCATTCCTCGGACGGCGCTTCAACTATACGTGGACTTGCTTAGGCCGGTTTACTCGGGCACTATTTAGATGGCCCGTCCCGTATGCTTGACGGACTCTGTCCTTACGGAGCGTGTTTTGATTGGACCTTAGTGGATCGCCTGCGTGTCCAATTTCAAAAGACCTGACCTCGGTTTTGTTCCACTCGCAAAACGCGCTGGCCCCGTCTTGGTCTCGGGTTGAATCCATCCTGCTGCCCTTGGCATCGAGAAAATGGTTTTAGGTCCCCCCCAGATCCCTCTTGGCCCGTCGGGGTACATCGTAACGTGGAGGTCGAGCTGACACGGCTGCAAGTCCTGGGCATCTCGGTGAACCCATCCGGCTCCCTTGATTTGGCGTATTCGCCTCTCCAGCGTTATTCATCAGCATCTACTAGCCGACCGTCCCACCAGCTGCAGCCCCCTGCACTCGAACACCCGACTCTTTTTGTTCAGTCAGGACGATCATGCCCAGTTTTTTCGTCCGGTTCGTCGAATTGGAATCCGGAGTTAGCTTGAACTCAGGAGGAAAGGTGACTCTCTGCATATGTAGGCCAAATCTGGGCTGCAGGTTTGCTTCGCACAGTCGGCATCAGCGCGACAGGTTCAGCATGAGAGATGCGGGCAGATACAAATAAAACAACATGGCACTAGAGATACTGCTGCATGTACAATCTATCTATACAATGATTTCGAGAAGATGATGCAAAGGAATGTTGTACAAGTGCAAATGAGTATACCAATTTATATAAGTGTCGCAAACCACCCATCGACTCAGTTCAGTGCCAAGTCGGATGCTGGCGACACGACGGCGACCAGCACGGAGATATCTTCCGAAATTGTCTCAACGTCGGGGATAGTGCGACAAACACATGGAATACACTTACCATCAATTTTACCACCTCTGAATGTTTTCCCTTGTTCCCTTGCTCGTCGAGCAAACGGTATCTCGTCTTCCACATCGCCGTCGTCGTCTGCAAAATTCCGTCCTTTCCTCTCCGACACCCGGCGCGCCCTCGAGCACAGCGCCTCGCTCAGCATTCCCGCAAGCGCCCTCCGACCAACCAATCCCTTGCCCGTCGCTTGCTTCGTGTCCATCAAAAACGAACGCTTGAACCGCACCACCTCATCCAGTACTTCAGAGTCCCACAAGTTATCGCTCAGGCCATCACTGGCAAGAATGAGAATATCGTCGGCTTGTACCGGAAGTTCGAGGATCTGCGCATCGCTTGGTCGGGCAGAGGAACTCGGTCCGAGTTGCACAGGTGTGTTGAAGGCCCACCACATCTCCGCGCTGCGCCACGCAACGTGTTCTCCTCGTACGAGCATGCCCATGCAGTCGCCCAAGTGCGCGATCTTGAGCACCACGTCGTGCGTGGGCTTGGATGAAACAGGCAAACTAAATAGCGTCGGTCGAATGGAAGACGACTGGGGGGGTGTCGCTGGTCGCGAATGCTGTAGCACTGCGACGAGGGCAGTCGAAGATCCTGTTTTCAACGGGACTATCCTTGGCTGCGGGACGGCGGGCTCTTCGGGCGGTAACGTAGATGCCGGAGACGAATTATTGCTGGTTCCCGTGGAAAGTGACTGCTCTTCGGTGGAAATAAGTGAGGGTTGGGAGGAGGCCGAATCGTCGATCACAACATGCGCTTTGATGGTTTTTTCATACGCACGCTCAAGGATCATGATAATGTCCAAGCCATCCTCAAGATCCTCGAGCGAATCTTGCAGCTCCTCGTGGAGCTGATCTATATCCACATTCCAAGGCCATGCATCATTAAGGGCTGTGCCGCCTGTACGCCTCGGTGAGGCACTGCGGGCAGGAGATGCCTCTCGCCGTTCAGACGCGCAAGCATCGACTTCAAGTGCTTCGGCCGAGCAGTGATGCATCAACCGACGAGCGAAAAGCGCGCTGGGCGAAGGGTCCTGGGACGACCGTTTCGTCGCGCAAGAGTCTAATGTATATTGGAGATTTCGGCCGAGGTCAGGTTTAATGCATATAAAAGCAAAGCAATGTTTACGTACCTCTGGCCCGCGACCAGCCCCCAACACCGTCGGCCACACCCATCGCATTTTCGCGGACAAAGTAGGCATCTTCGCCTACTTGCACTGCAAGACTGAGATCCTCGGAAGGGAGGTCCTGTAGGAAGCATCCAGTGGCGCTTCCCATGGCTGACTTGACAGGCCTGGTGGCATGCTTGGGAATCCCATACGCACCCACATCGAGGTGATAGCGCATGCGATGTTTCTTGACACGCGGATGCGAGTCGGACTGGCCAGAAAGCGAGACATTACAAAACGGGATCGGGGGGAAGGAGGAATACGGAAAGAAACCCGTGGACTGATGCGAGGCGGGTGGGGCGGGGGATGAGGAAGAGTTGGCCTGTGGTGAGGTGAGTGCGAGGGAAAAGGGGGGTTGGCCAGATGTCTGGCTCTGGCCGTGCGGCGAGTTGTGAGAGTGTGGGCCCGTCGAGGCCTCGCCCTCCACTTTCACGGGAAGGCGCGAGGTAGAGAGGACGTAGGGGTTGTCTGGACGTGAACTGGGAGGCGGGGGCGGGGGGGAATCGAAGAAGGCGAGTGGCCCAGAGGAGGTATTGGCAGTATAGAGCGAGCGTGCAGAGGAGACAGAGTTTGAGCGCACTCTGGATATCGCGCTCACGGAGGTGGAGGACGAGACGGCGCGGTAGAAGCGCTTTTGTATCGTCGACATCGATGGACGCGGTGCACTCATTGTATCTGAAGATCGTCAAAGACGACGTTGAAAAGGATGTCGTCGCTGTCAGGAAAGAAGGAAAAATGATTTATACACGGGAGAACCCGGGACATCGAGGAACACGCGCCGGATTCCGATCCGAGAGACTGCCGTATATGTCCATGTCGTTAGATACACAAATCGGAGCATGTTTACTACTAAGTAACTTAGTCGCTTGGTTCACGCCTCGCCTTCTGGCTCAGCAGGGGCCACCTTCACGTTCACCTGGTTCAGTGCCGTGTCCGCCTTTTGCAAGTCTCTCTCGCTCAAACTCTTGGATATCCCTGTGCCTGGCGTGCTTACCCCAGACCCCGCGCGAGACCGAACTTTCATCACCAGTGGGCTACAAATCGGACATGAACTAGGCACCGGGCCGTGATAAGGACAGCCACTCACAAAGGATACCCATCCTCTTCCTCTTCGGCAGACTGCCGCCAGTCGTACCCACGATAGTCGCTGGTATTCAGTCGCTGCATCTGGAAAGCCGTCAATCCGAGTCAGGTTAGGCCGCCGCAGATATCTCACCTCCTCGGTTAGCGTTCCCATGTCTCCAGGGGTGGCAATCCCTGACATCCGCAAGCGAGGGCTGGCAGGCGCAGACGGCATAAATCGCTCAATGCTGCCCCCAAACCATGCTCCCTCCTCGTCATCCACCTCTCCGTTCGCATTCAGGAACGCATCAGGATATGCCCGCCTCAATGCCAACTGTCTCGATTTGGTGTATTCGATGCCAAGGTTTTTCCAGTCCAACAGCGGGCTCAGCCGCTCCACCCGATTACGTTGGTTAATCCGTTGTCGCCGCGTCTTGTTCGTGAACGCAAACATGCAACTAGCCAAGCTGTTGACAGAGTCGTCGATAGATTGCATCCGTCGATCGATGATGTAGCAACCTTCATCCTCCGGTCGCTCAATGAGATCCTGCATGAAGCACCCGAACCCAGACAAGTTGGTGGTGATAGATGGGACTCCCATCTGATCCCCGCATTAGCCGTATAACCAATACGACCGAATCGGACCGCATTACTCACAACTGTGCACTCCGCGGGTGTATATCCCCACGGTTCGTAATAGCTCGGGAACACGCCGAGGTGGCAGCCTCTAACAAACTCCTCGTAGTCGAGGCCCAAAATGGGGTTGTTCGAGTTCAAAAAATCGGGGTGGAAGATCACCTTGACCCTGTCACCCGGCGCATTGAACAGTTTGACGCGGCGGAGTTGGTTCAGAATCGGATCATTGCCATCATCCGCCATGTTGTGCGTCACGATCGGAGGGTATGAGCTGCGTTTGAGTGCAAATATCCGACGCTTCAGCAACACCTGATCCTCTGCTGACAAGAGGTCCTCCGGTGGGAGGTTCATCTTGCGCTCCCTACAGGGATAAGATTGATTCAAACCACGCCCAACTGTCATCGACGGTACGCACCCGGAATATCTAGCCGCATGTTCGAACAAACGGGCACCGATCCGGTTTTGTATCTCGGTCACTGTGTCCTTGAGCTGTTTCATGACCGCCTGTCCCTTGAGGGAATCAACCGTGTAAGAGTTGGTCTTTGCGGGCATGATGATAAATGCGACGACGGTCGTCTTTGAACCGGATTGTTGAAGGCGGTAGTTGAGGCCTGCCCGCAACGTGATCAATGCTCAGGGCTACGACTATCGAAACTGCTTACGCGCAAGGGCTTCAATGAACATGTCGACACCTTTGTTCCGGTATTCGTAGCGACCAGCAGTAAACATCTGCTCATGCATGTCAGCAACGCGTCGACAACCAAAGGACGACAGATTGACGTAGAGCGTGTTATCGAGATCAAAATCATAGTGCCCGTAAAAGTGACCCCGCACGAACTCATGAATCTTGGCCTTGGCCGTTGCGTGCAAGTTCTGGAACTCGTGCATCGCCTGGAACTTGATGACATTGAGCCCATTCGGCACGATCCCGTCCGGCTTGCGTTTCAACAAGTGTTCCGCCTCATATGCGGTGATGTCCGACACGGTCGTGAACACGTCGGCGCAATGTGCGGACGCGCGTTCGATACAGTATCGATGGTAGATGCCACGCTTGCCTGCTTCGTGGTCGACGTCAAAGTACTGGAGATGGTTGTAAAAGTCGACGTTGCCGGCGCAGAGATAGCGACCAAGGAGGGTCGCATGGGTCGTGAACACGGTCGTGACGTCGATGTGCCGCTTTCGACAGAGCGGGATGGCGACGCCTGCCTGCCACTCGTGGAAGTGGGCGACGACAGCGGTGTGGAGCTGGTGCGAGACGTACTGGAGGTACATCGGACGGGATCGGTCAGCTGTGATGTGGACGGAAGACGACGGATCAGGGACGTGGAACATACCTCGCCGAGGAACCAGGCGACGAGGTAGCCAAAGATGATGGTGTCATTAGTCTCGGTGTCGTGGGGCGGGGAAGGGATCCCGGCGAGGTTCCAGAGGTCGGTTTTCCACTCATCGAGGCGGTGGAATGCGCTGCCAACGTCGAAGAGGAGGACGCGGGGTGCGCCCTCTATGAGCCAGCGACCGTAGAGACACTTGATTCCCTGTACGCGCATGTCGTCGAGGGTGGCTGCGAGGGCGGGATCGGCGGGCTCCTGAGCCTCGACCTCGAGGGGGGCGGTCTTGTACATGAGCGGGCCGACGAGGGTATATCGATCCCCATACTCTGCGACAGTGACGGGAACCTTTGTCTTTATGACGGTGTAGATACCGCCGACCTTATTGACCACCTCCCAAGCACACTCGAAGAGAAGGTGGTTCTGGACGTCGCGCTTGGGTGGATCCATGGTGGGGGGATGAGGAACGGGTCAATTGGACATTTACATACACATTGGAGCACGGATGTAATACTGATTCTAATCTAAGCAACAGCTCCAACCACAATCCCCGTCAGGACAGATGAGACTAGATTCACCTGGCAACGATGTCAGCACACGATTGAATACGGGACGGGTCGTCCTACCTGGTTGTTCGTCAACACACCGAGCCCGCTGATCACCTTGACCGTCTCACCCGAGTCCGGCACCGACTCGTCCTGCAACACCCACTTCTTGTCTGCAGAATAGCGCGTGCGCTGCAATGTCGCTCCGAGGAGAGAATCCAGCTAGACCGGATCAGAACATCGTCATCATACGCGGTGGCAAAAAGAGGCAGACAACCCACCATCGACCCAAGGACCCCCGCGGCCGAGCCCCAGCCAATCAGCGTTGGGAGCAGGGTCGTCCACTCGGCTCTGCACGCGCTGTTTTCCGCCACCAGACTGATGAATTGGGTAAGCCCAACAATGCAGCCACCGATAGCAGACGCGATCGTGCCGCCGACAGAGATCCCGCCGTTTGTCCCTGGCGGTACCGTCTTGAACGTCGTGATGAGGACGGGCGGTGAGCGTGACAGTATGCCCAGTTCCGAGGCGAGAGTGTCACCGAGACAGCAGGCGAACTGGCTGAGGAGATGTCGTACAATGCGTCACGTCATGCACGCGCAACGAAAGACGCACCCTAGAGTGACAAACACGAGCGCGCGCGAGAGACCGTCCGCGACGGTGGGCGACGTCGGACACCAGCGCTCGCTGTCGTACACGATGGTGCCACGTGGGACGTGGACGGCAAGCAAGGACCAGGGCAGCGCGTCGGGCGTGAACTTGACACTCCATATCACGCAGGCGACAAGGGCGGCGAGGCTGTTGCACAACACCTGCCACCCCGAGCGGTTACCAGCGCCGTGGTGCCCGGCCTCGAGCTGTGCCTTGCGCTGCTTGCCCTCTTCGACGCGCTCAGGTCAGGCCAGTAGATAGAAAAGCTAACTTACGCTTGGTCGCCTTGGAGCCGAGCAAGTAAAATATGATGAGAGAGATACCCACAGCGCGTACGTGGGTTGACATGACTGCGAACCCGACCACGAACGCCGTCGCTGCGCCAGATGGGGACAACTTGCGGGACAAAGCGCCATTGACGCTGAGATAGAGAGCAGCAAGAAAGGGCACAAGAATGTAGTACATGGTCAAGTCCCTACTTGGAAGGTCTACCAAGCGACAACAGCGACACGATCGGCGCTGCCGATGTCCTCCCCCGCCGACTCGTTCCCAATGGCTCATTGTACTGCTTCATCTCATACTCCCACGTTGCAAACATCTGCGCGTCCGGGAGCGTAAATGACGACGCATCTTGCCCGTTGAGCGCGGCCCCGTCTTCCCCACCTTTGCCCCCTTGCACAGCAGACATACTCAGCGACGAATTCCATGGGGCTGGAATACCCTGCCCATAATACAGTTTTTGCGATCCCCGCTGCAGGACAGGAGGGTGCGTGAGGCGCGTCGTACGCGACAGCACAGGTCCCTACCCATGTCGAGCTCAGCGGCACGTATGAGGGCGGAATAGAACACACGTACAGGGAGCACTTGACGAGCAAGCTCGGGCAGTCTTGAGCCCTGTTGCGAGGCAAGGTATACCGGTCTGTCGTTGGTAAACACGGGTCGAGGTGGCGCAGGAGGTAGCATCGGCCTTTTGTCTGATTCCTTGTCCGCGTCTTTCTTGTCCTCTAATGCACTGTGAGCGATAGGGTACGTGGGCCCGATAGACGTGATGCGAGGGGGACACGGTACGACATTTGCGTTCAGCGTCGACGGTGTGTCCCATCGCGTGTTATTTTGGATCTGTGAAAGAAGTGCCATGGCCACTTTGTGCTTCGCGGGATTCGGTGGTCCTGGCTGAGAGACAGGGTGTGTGAGTATGTGGTGGTAGGCGGCAAAAAGAGCTTGTTGCGCCAACGGCGTTGGGAAACGAGGTGCTGAAGGCTTGGATATGCGTAGTGCGGGAGGTTGAGAGGGTAGATGCCATCCGGGCGTACTAGCGAGCACCGACTCGGAGTATGGCACCTGCATGAGGTAGTCTCCGACGCTGGTCGATGCGATGTGTTGTGGGAGTGGCGACGGGGGTCGTTCCAATTTGACGGCATGGGAAGCGGGTGCGGGTGAGGGGGACCGAGGCCGCGAGGCATCAGGGAAGGGAGGCAGAAAATCAGGCAGGAAGGGTGCTGTGGGATGGTCGCGATATGATAGTGGTTCAGCAAACTGGTCGGTAGCTGAAACTGATCCTGACAGGTCGCTCAGCTCTTCGTCTGACTCGTCATAGTCGTCCAATATTCCATTAACCTCAGTGAGTGGTGCATAACGGAGAGGGATGGGCTCGCCGCCTGAAACAAGCCCCTCTCCAAGGTAACCTACAGAGCAAAATCTGTCGATAAGCGCAAAACGAATCAAGCGAGGCATACCTCTGAAATCTGCGAGGTCGTCAAGTCTTTTGGCACTGCTGGACGCATACCTAGACAGCTCTACCCCTTCCGTGCTGCAGTACTCGGCAAGTTCGTCCACGTTAGTGCCGAGTTCTTCGAGACAAGTGAACATGTCGTGCACCGAGAGGCTCGATCGCCCAGCGAGCTGGGAGTACTGGCCACTCGCGGAGGCGAGGAGAACAAGATATCTGGTCAACAAGCTGGACATGACGGACATGGCTTGAGATGAAGTTCGAGCAAAACTGTGGGCGTGCAGAATCTTCATTACCACTGCGTCGACGACCACGGCAGTAGCGGATTGTGAAACCATCGTGGTACTAGACCAAGTTGTTGCAAGCAGTGGCTGTGCTACTAACTACTACTATTACAGTGTCTGCTTATCCAATTGCTCACTGGTTAAATCCCATTTACCAAACAAGAGACTGCAACGAAAGCAGGTCAGAGGTGAATGCAGAATATGTGACATACATACTCGAACGCAGCCATGATTGTCCATTTTCGATTGTCTGCCTCGGGAAAGACCAACGATCGCGGGCCATAAAATACCTGAGGCACCGTCAACGACCAGTGGGCGATTTACTACTTACAACACACCTCGTCGTCGACTTCGTCCTTTTTCCGTGGCAGGCAATGGAGGAACTTCCAATTGGGGTTGGCCCCACCCTGTCGACAAAGTGATTCTGTGACCTGATAGCCGGCAAAGTCCTTGAGGCGCTGTTCCTTTTCTGCCTCTTGCCCCATGGATATCCTGCAGAGACAACATGGGAAATTCTGCAGAATACGCGCACGTTTGTGGTTCTCACCAAGTGTCGGTCACGACTACATCGGCACCGTGGACGGCTTCGCGAGGGTCACTTCCCCACCAGATGTCTTTATCGCATCCTAACTCCGTGACACGATCCCACACAGCCTGGGGACATCGATACATGGGTTGAGGGGGCGATGCAACACGGAGTTTATGGCCAAGACGCGGGTAGGTGACAAGCATGTCGTGAAGGACATTGGCTGAGTCGCCGACATAGGCTACCGTGAGAGGGTGGAGTGAGGGCAGAGGCTTGTTTTGGCCCGTACTGGGTATCTGGGTCGGATCAAAGAGGTGGGCGTGTTCATGGAGAGTGAGTACGTCCGCGAGGATTTGAGTGGGATGCCAGAGAGAAGAGAGTGCATTGAGAACGGGGACGGGCGAGTATTTGGCGAGTTCCTACAGAGATGTGTGTACAAGAGAAACAGAGACACGTCGTACTTACCTCGATTTCGTCGTGGTGGCCGACGCGTGCAAAGATGCCCTGGCACATTCCGCCGAGGACGCGTGCGGTGTCGCGGGCGGACTCGTTCACACCAAGCTGGATGTCCTCACGGCCGAGAAAGAGGGCACGTCCGCCCAGCAGGACGGCGGCTGTCTCGGCGGAGACGCGAGTGCGGGTGCTCCGCTTGGAAAACAAGAGCGCGATCGACTTACTGAAGAGAGACTGCGAGGGCATACGGAGGCGCTGAGCACGTGACTGGGGTGCAAGCCATGGGAGAGAGGTCTGTTTGAGAGCGTGCGCGTGTTGGATGAGTCGAAGAATCTGCGGACCGCTCAGATCAGCCAGCGTCAGCAGATGCGGGACGGGCGGCATCTTGCCGGGAGATAATTATCATTATTTCCTCGCTTTTTATCTTGTTGCTGAATTATGTAATACGGACATTTCCGACACGACTCGTCAAGCGCCCAAGGACCACCGAGTGCCGTATCACGTCTGTCCTCCCGCCCCTTCTTCGTCGTCCCCGGCGTCGACAGCAACGGCGACGCTACCCTGCTCATTATCTTCAACACCGCCGCCATTACCCTCCTCGGGAACACACTGTCCGTCATGTCCACCTCGCCTCCCTCATCCCTTTCCCCACCCAGATCCGTCACTCCACCCGTCCCTGCAATCATAGCTCAGCCAGACCACTTCTTCGGCTCTGAAGGCGCACATCTTCCTCCCTCGCCCAACTCCGATGCTCGTCCATGGCTCGAACCCGGCGACGACCCGCTCGCTCACCGCGGCATTCCCGTATTCAAACCCTCCATGGACGAGTTTGCCGACTTCGAGGCGTACATGACAAGGATCGAGCCCTGGGGCCTCAAAAGCGGCATAGTCAAGGTCATCCCCCCAAAAGACTGGTATGTGCCGTCCCCGTACACCACACCACCGTCCTCATCACTCCTAGGCTCGTCGCGATGCCCCCAGTCACAGATCAGCTCGCGAAAGTCAAGATTAGGTCTCCCATCGAACAGCACATGGTCGGTCGGGGCGGTCTATTTCGCCAGGAAAACATGGAGAAACGTAGGGTCATGAGTGTCCGCGAATGGGCCGAACTCTGCAGCAAAGCAGAGTTCCGCGCACCCGGTATCGACGAACTTGGCCCCCATGCTCGCAGCACGCGCACAGGTCCCAGGCCACCAACAAGAAGGACTCGTCCGGATGCTCCCAGCCGCAAAATGGAGTCTGCCGAGCCAGATTATTCATCTCACTCTGTAGTCAAAGAAGAACTCGGCGAATCATCGACTGGCTTGCTCGCCAATGAACCCATTGATGGTTACCTATCGCCTCCACACAGTGTTGATGGTCCTGTCACTCCCCCCGCCGATGTCGATCAACCATCGGTAGCTTCTCGTGAAAATGATGCTGCTGATGCAGCGGCAGAAGGCGATGGAGACCATTTTGCTGACGCTGATGCTGAAGAAGAGAAGCCAAAGCAAAAAGGAAAAAAGTCCCAGACTCGCGAAGCCCGTGAAGCTCAAATAGCCGCCCGCGCCGCCAAGGATACTGCATTTATGAAAGTATTTGACCCCAACAAGGACTGGCTACCTCCAGGTACCACTTCAGAAGATTACACCAACGAGTTTTGTCAAAAGCTTGAACGTCACTACTGGCGCAATTGTGGCTTTGGACGTCCAGCATGGTATGGTGCAGACTCGCAAGGTGTGTTTCGTTCAGATTCGATCAGCACACACTCCATTCTTGATTCAAGGTTCACTGTACTCCGACGAGACGAAAATTTGGAACGTCGCCCATCTTCCTTCTTTTCTGTCTCGTCTCCTGCCTTCCTCTATGAATGGTCTTCCTGGCGTGAACTTGCCGTACCTATACTTTGGAATGTGGAGGGCCACCTTTGCCTGGCACGTCGAGGACATGGATCTTTTCAGTATTAATTACATCCATTTTGGTGCTCCAAAATTCTGGTACGCCATGCCACAGGGACGAGCTGCTGCTCTTGAGGCGACAATGAAAAGTACGGCCCATGTTCTTTTCCCAATGTCAAGTTTCTAACAGTGAAATAGGCTACTTCCCGAAGGATACGTCTCAATGCCCGCAATTTTTGCGACACAAGTCTTTTTTGGCTTCACCGACCCTATTAGCACAGTCCTCCTGCCGACCCAACTTTGTCGTTCAACGGGAGCATGAGTTCATCCTTACCTATCCCCGCGGTTATCATGCAGGGTTCAATCTTGGATTTAATTGTGCAGAGAGCGTCAACTTTGCTTTGGAAAGCTGGATCGAACTGGGTCGTAGGGCCAAGGCTTGTCAATGCGTCACTGACAGGTATTTCTTCCCCATTTTCTGTGACACCTACTTTAACGGGGTTGTTAGCGTTCGCATAGACGTTGATCAACTTCTACGTGATATGTACGAACGCGAAGAAGCACAGCCAGTCGGCCCGCCTGTCCAACTCCCGCCTTCGTCAAAAAGAAAGGCCGAAGTGGTTCAGGGTGCTCCAAAGCGAAAGCGGCCCAAAACGGCAGTTGACCCTGCGCGGTCTGTCCCTGTTTCACCATCCAAGGTGACGCTTAAACTCGGTCCCAGGCCTCTCGAGCCGGATACGTTCCCTTGCTGTCTCTGCGTCTCCATGTCGAGGGATGGTCTTTTGCGTGTTCAGGATCCACCCACGGGGAAAAAGGAACTCCCTGAGTCATTGTCATCTGTTTTCGATGCCACTAGGTGGATGGCGCACGAAGAGTGCGCAAAGGTGGTCCCCGAGACGTGGGTCGACTGTGTGGAATCTGAAGATATCCTTCCTGATGGGTCGCGTATTCGCGAGTCAAGAGTATTTGGGGTGGACGCGATTGTGAAAGACAGATGGAATCTGGTGGGTACCTTTCTGCTTTCTCAATTCCTTATAATGACTTGCATCAGAAATGTTCCGCTTGCACCAAGGGACGTCAAAAAGCGCATGGCGCCCCGATCCAGTGTACCAAAGGAAAGTGCACCAAGTCATTCCACGTGTCCTGTGCGAAAGAGGGACAAAACGGTGTATCGTATACTGTGCTGTGTGAAGTGGAGAAGGAAGTGATTCTAGTTGATCTGCAACCAGCTGCCGCCCACATGCCTGTCGCATTCGAGGGGCCACCTGAGGCCGAAATGCCTACAGATCAAGCCGTACGACCCAGTCAGGACGCGGAACCTCGCGTGCTGAAAACTATCAAGAAGAACGAGGTGCAGGTACTCTGCAACCAACACAACCCAGTGAGTTTCTTGAACCAGTCCAAATTTCCAGCATGATTAATGTTGTCGATAGGCCGTCGCAGCTGCGAAGAAGGCGAATAAGCAAGACAAAATCCGAAATGAGTTGGTTGCGCTTCCATCGATGTCTCGAATCAAGATTCGCGTGAGTGCCGGAGTTTTCGAAGTCTCACTGGTCCGCGTTATCGAGGAGACCAAATCCATCGAGGTGCTTTGGGACAGAGGTATCAAGCGAGAATTCAAGTGGGGTAGCGTTGTATTTGGTCATACTGATGGCCAAACTGTGATGCAAAAACCATCTGAACCTGCGCCCGAACGTGAGTGTGATCCTTTTGTTGTTAGATATCTCACCTCGTGTCTATTTCGCAGCGGCACCCCGGCAGAGTCAAGATGCAGCATCCATCCCTACGCCTACACTCCATGCTGCGACTTTCCCGTCTGCCCCGTCGGCGACTTCGGCGTCCTCTACTTCGACACCCACTCCTCCGGCTACCTCCGCGTATATGCCAACCTATAATTACCAACCTTCCTCGATGGTGTACACAACTGGGTCATGGCCATACCAGATGTGCCAAATGCCACCACAGCAGATGCCGTATGCGATGACATACAGCTATCCTGGGTATTTTCCGGCTTGCGCTGGTACTCCGTCCCAGGGTATGGGTGCACAGGGCACGTATCGCTCTCCATTACAATGGCTACAGCCATACGGTCCAAGGACTAATGGTGATCCCACAGGGTCGTCTGGTCATCCGCCTTCGATGCAGTCATGATTGAGAGGGTGTTGCATAAAAACGTTATTACGCATGGACTTTATTATTTTTTGACGGCAACGTGTTTATGAATCGCTGCTCTGTAAAGTATATCGTACATCTGGGTATCGTTATTTGTTTTGTTGGATTGGCAAGGAGTCATAGGGGCTAAATATGATTAGTCAGCTTCCTCCCTGCTCACGTGCGCATGAATTATGACCGCGTCTTGACTCGTCGCGCTTCTCACTTTGACCATATAGAATGTGGTTAATAGCTGGTCCATTCGATTCGGCGGACATATCTACCACCAGTGAGTGTGTCTGGCAGGTGGGCATACAGAGTGCTATAGTCACCCATTTCACTCCAGAGACAAAGTTGCTCAAAACTGGTCGCAAGATACCTCTCGGTCGTAAAGACAAGCCTCTGGTGGTGAACAGCAAAAAGATATCCCGTGAGCAATGCGAGTTTACAGTGGGCCCGTGCACACCGGACGACGTGGTGCGTGTCGAGGATGGCGTACATAAGAGCGTGCTTTGCATAATCGTGCACCTCTTTCAGGAGAACCCGTCCTTCGTCCCGACGCTGGAGATATACAATG
The DNA here is from genome assembly GCA_038094335.1 of Tylopilus aff. striatulus. Taxonomy (NCBI): domain Eukaryota; kingdom Fungi; phylum Basidiomycota; class Agaricomycetes; order Boletales; family Boletaceae; genus Tylopilus; species Tylopilus aff. striatulus. The sequence goes on along the minus strand of JBBPTY010000070.1, from coordinate 19,677 downwards.
TCAAGGATAAACCAATGATGATCGAACGCGAGGACCAACCAGTTATTGTGAATCCCTCGACGTCGTGTGAACTCAAGTCTGGCGATAAGATCACCATTGTAGCCGGGGTATCCATCGAGTACGTCGCATCCTCAGGATGAGCATGTGCATCGTCCAACAGAATCGATAGGGTTCAATGGCGACGTATAGCGTGCTTCCTTCCTCCTGCACGGTCTCTGCCAATTATATCGAGGCAAGCTTGCGCAGCATTGGGTAAGCAGTCTACTTGGATCGTATGCTCTAGAGTTTCAGCGCTACGATTCCAGGTGTGAGCCTTATAACTACTCCCAGCTCGCTGGCAACACACCACCTCACTCCCAAGTATGAACTCACTGTCCGGTTGGCCACGTCCTTGCTATCAGCTACTCAGCTTGTGAAAGTGGAATGGCTGCAAGAACTTCTCCGGCTAGGAACGAAACCCGACGAGAGCCATCCATTCAAGTTGGCGTCTTTGGAAGAGTCCTTTATGCCGCCCTCAGAGAGCAAGTACAGACCGGTTTTCTCACCTTCCTTGCCAACGACGGTCAAGTCGTTCAAGTTCTGGGAGCCGAACGAGGAGAGACTTCATCTATTCAAGGGATACCGATTTGTTCTAATCAGTGACGCGGCTGGAGAAATAGACGGTGATACGAGGGAGCTGATCGTTCGCGGGGATGGCGGGTACGAGTGCTTCCCAATCGCAAATGGAGAAGCGAAATGGAGACAACTACTGGGAAAAGCAAAGAGGAAAGTAGACGAGGCGGGTTTGAAGGTCGCTATCGTCGCCAAGGAACATTTAGTGCAAGCTGCCGTTGGTGCAGACAGGTGGCAGGAAATGATGGCTGAGGCCCAAAGGTGGGCGTGATTCTCCAGCGGCAGCATCGGGGACTCATATCGAAATAGTCTCTCGTTGCCGCTTGTCAACGTGGACGCGCTGATGAATGCCGTGATCCATGTGGATGTCTCACTAATCACTGACGGTTCCTCCCGTCAAGGTAGTTTTCCTCTGCGCCCCCTTTGACTTGTCCTGATTCTTGTTTTAGGCGGTGCTGCTGCTGCTGAGAGTGAATCACCCCCCCCAGACTTTGTTCCGAACACCCATCCAAACGAACCGTCGCTGCCTATCGAGCCACAAAAGGCACCCGCAGAACCAAATAATGCTCCCTCACCTCCACCCTCACCCCCTCCCACCGGGATATTGTTTGGCTTGTCTATTCCGCCTCCACCCAACCAGGTATGCAGGCTCTGAGCTTCTGACCTATTAACCTGACCTCGTTCAGTCTCTGTTTCGCCGTACTCGGCCTCCGTCGACCACCAGTCGTGCAGAGGAGTTCGCTGTGGCCAATGTCAAGGAGGAAACTCAGGCCTCAGATTTAGGATATAGCCTTCCTCCAGTATGTCTTGTCGACAACTCACCAGGCAGGCAGATTTTAAACGTTCACGCCAGCTCCCCGAGATGACACGGTCGTCCAGGCTAAAACGACGAGCTCTTGCATCAGAAACGCCTGCGGCCAGAGAACGCGCTGCAGAGGTAGAACCTAGCGAGGATCCTCCACTCAAGAAATTCAAGGCACTTTTCGATGCAAGTGATCCAGATAAGGCGGCCACTGACTCACGGCACATTGAAGAAGCGAACGACGATATCGAAATGGGGGATGGTGCGACTCAGGGTGGCGAGAGCCTCACTCAAACTCAGTCGAGGCCACCGCACCCTCAGTTTACTGTCCCTCCGCAGACGCTTACAGCCGTGGCAGAGGAGGAGGAGGAAGAGGAGAGTGCGGGGACGCGTCTCCAGCTGGCCGCACTCGTAACTCCTCATTCTCGGCAGCAGTCCCCCTTTCCGCCAGCCACCCAAGAGCAACAGGTGACTGCTACGCAGGAGCCTGGAGCGAGTCGTAAACCGCCATCGAAGCAGAGCAGGTCGAAAGCTCCGCAGAGTCATGGAATCGACACTGATCCAGCTTTCCTGACTGCGATTGCATCAAAGAAAGGAAAGAAGAAATCGGCCGAGGACGAATTTGATCGGGAGTTCAACAACCTTCGTATTTCAAAACCGGATATACGCCGCGAAGAAGAGGAACAGACGTGGGAGGTCCTTGGGGATTTTGATAGCAAGGCTGGGAATCTGCGGGGTAACTTCATGGTAGTGATCGAGTTGGACGTTCCGCCTCGGAAGTCTGGGCATCTTACTGTCACGCGCACCTACGATAGTCGGCCAAACTTCAAAAAGTTCAAGAAGGTATGTTTCGTTGACGTTTGTTCTACTTGTTTCCTGAACATGACATGGCTTTGTAGACACCAACTCCCGCGTCTCGCGCCCCTATCGAACTTGTGGTTAGGGCCGAGCAAGACTATGGGGTAGGCTCAGGTATGTCTGAAACGTATTCTCGGATCATTGCTTTCCTCATCGTGCAACAAGGTTACTGGAAGGATAATGGTGGACTGAATGACGAAGAGACTTTCGCACCTACCCGAACAGCGGGCACTCAAAAGCGACGTGCTCCGACTGTTTTGGAATCAGATGGCGCCGACTCTGATGTACCTCCTGTAAAGACCACCAGAAAGGCGACTCGTAAAGCCCCGCGACAAGAGGGTGGTGCAGCAGCCAAGTTATTCTTAGATTCGGACAGCGACAACGGGGAATCTCAAGCGCCTGTACAGAAAGCAAAAGCAACAAGGATAGATTCCGAACCCGCCAGGGGAGGTAAACGACGACATATCATTGTTGACGACGATTCGGATGACGGCGTGGCCTTCAAGGGCTTTGACAAGAAGAGAAGAGTACGATGATGATCGAATCCATTTAGCATATCTAAGCTTCGAGTGTACCCTAGTTAGAGAGATTTTGCAGTTAATTCATCATGAATAGAAAAGCTCAGCAGACGCTGCGTTTTCGCGGCGACTCGACCACCCGTTTGACTAAGACCAACAGGTAAATTAGGGCGTCTTTGGCTGTGAGGATGGACGTACCGTTGTTCTTGGCACACAAAGCTGTCCGGTGCACCCTCCCAATCGTCGAGCGTGTTTCTTGTCGTGTTACCCTGTGACGCATCGTCGTCTCCAGTGCCAAAGAGATCTAATGCCAACTGAGTATGGCTAACGCCTGCGTACGTCGTCACGCAGCGTGGATTAACCAGGATTCGAGCTGGGGTGTAGGCCGAGTTGGGAACGGCGAGTCGCGTATTCGGCAGTTCCTCCAGAGGAAGCTCCGAGTCTGGCATCGCGTCAAAGTCTGATCCTGCGTTGGCGTCGGGATCCACGGGGGGTTCGGGCACCTGTCGGCGAACGTGGACTCGCGTCCGTGCGTCGGGCTTTAAGTAGCGGAAAGCGGTATCAGACCCTTCGTCGTCGCGAACACCCTCCAACGCCTTGGCGACCCAAAGGTCCCTGCAAAACCACGCCTGGGTGCTATCCAGACAGGGTGCATCTACGGAACGTGGAGGTGGGGCGTCGGAGGAGGATGAAGAGTTGTGGAAATCCAAGCCATAGCGATAGCTCAAACCCTTGTAATAGGATTGGGCGGGGTCGACGATGTGCGTGCCAGCTTCGCAACAGAACACTTGGAACGGGAGGTGTTGCGTGTATCGCGCGGCGCCGTTCTTGTCGCGAGGGGGTACTGCGTCCGGCTTTGAAGAAGACTTGGACTGTCGGAATTGGTCGCCACGGATATCCCGCGTGCGCCATCTATAACACACCAATGAGAGAGACCCGAGAATGGGGACCACGAAGGCTTACCTATCAGAGAAAATGAACTGCCCACCCGACTCTGCTGCCCAATCCATGCCACACACCATTGCGGCCTCGTTCGCAATGCTGACCCTCAAGGTCTCCAGAATGTCGTTGGGGCAGGTGAATCCTTTGAGCCATATGACGCGGCTGAAAGCCATTTGTCTCTTCTCGTGTAGCTCGAGCAGCGGTTCTAGCGCAAGATTTCGCATGTATGCTTCTTCCGCAGGGTAGTACGCAGCTACAGGGTCTTCGGTCATTGATGGAACGCGATGGATCCTAAAGGGTATGCCGAGAAGTGTCAACACTGCTTCACAGAGATCGGTGAGGGTGGGGGTAGAGTCGGTGGAACCGTAATCGAGCATGGACACAAATAGATTGGATGTACCTAGACGTTTTGCGAGTTGAACGATGACGGCGAGTTGGTCGACGAGGAAGTGGTCTGCGGAGTGTATGGCAAGTGCGACGTAGTAGAGTCGATCGTCTTCGGCGAGGTCATCGTAGGTATCGTCGTCGATGTTCTTATTTTGTCCGAAAGGACGGGCGAGAGTAGGACAGTAGGCGGCGGCCCAACCGTTGAGCGAGAGCAGCTCTTCTACTGCGCTAAGAACGCTTTGGGTATCGACATGGTTGGTCTGCTTAGCTGTGATGCTGACAGGATGGTCAGTGTCGTCTCGAGTGGGGACTGTTAGTCTTACAATGGCACCTGGTACTGTTCCCAAAAGTTACCGGCGCCAGCGGATATCAGGTCGTCGAGTATGTCAGGTCTGGTATCCCTACCCATCCTCCGTTGTAGTGATTTGTACATTTGAGCATTCAGAATTTTGCGGCCGGTAACTCGTTCGATTACATTATAGGCCTTGTACGAGGATGAGGCCTTCCCGGACGAGAACAAAAAAAAGTATCCTGCCAATAGTAGGATGAGGGAAAAGAGCTTGGTCAATGTGTGTCTTTTGAGTGTGATGGCCATGTCATGTACTAGCGAACGTTTCATATTTGACACCCGCCTCCTTTTGCCAATTCGGAGACGACCTAAGATTTCAACATGGCCGTGGCACGTACTACTATTTCCCACCGATAGATAGGATCTAATCCAGCGCCTCGCGCTCAACGTCCCAGGCGGTAAACACAACTCTACGCGACTGCCTTTGACTGGCGACGAGCACCGTTCACCTTGCCTGATCCTCAGCTCCAAGCTTCTGGTTAGTCTCGGGCGGCATGGACTAGTCGACCGCGTGTCGCGCACAGCCGTTCACGCTCGAAGGCGCCATCTATCACCTTGTCGAGAAGAGCGAACCCTATCACGTGCATTTCTTCTCTGGACCGATTGAACCCCTCTCTCTCGGAGTTGGGGGAGCTGGGTGGAGAGCAGGTGTTTATTCATGGATTGAAGGAGCCGTGAAGAACAGTTGAAGGTGCACTCTAACCTTTCCAAGAAACCTTGAAGTGGTAGTGGCATTGTTGGGACAAGCTGGCTCGGGGACCACCTCGGCGCATTCTCAGGCAAAACGAGGCCTGCGAAGCGCTAGTCTCATCACAAAGAGAATGGCTAGGAATAGATTCAAACACATAATTGCCACAAATTACTAGATGAGGCAAGATCAACGTGTACCAGCTCCCAGCGGCAAAACATAGGCAAAAACACGAAGAAATTTGTATTCGCAATCAACTACCCTAATTGAGCGGACTCGGATCAGGATAGCAGAAAATCTCAGGCCTCTGCAATGGAAATAAAAGAATTACAGTGTTAGTACCCATTGCTGCTAGTTGTCAAGGAATAAATGTATGCTAAAAACTCACAGAAAGGGTGCAGCATGCAGGATAACATGGGGGTATTACCACACTGGCATGAGGGTAGCAAACAAGCCCCTCATTAGCATTAGCAAGGTTGCTGCCCTCAGCCTGGAGTGTGGCGGGTTGCTAGAAAAGGAGAAAAAACTAAGGCCCTAGGTGGAAATAAAGAAAGTGATTTCTTACAGTTATTGGACGGTTGCAGCAGTACTCTATCTCGTCATCTGGGATGCAGGCAGCACGAGCCTCGAATCCATTAGGAGAAATGCCTGCGGCAAGGATAAGGGCAACACTAAACACAGTAAAGCATCGGGAGAACATGATTGGTATGGGATACAACTTGTCAAATGTGAAGTGGACTTTTGAATTTATACGACAAATGGTTCCCCATGAGTCATATAATTCAGGTCCATGACCCACATCAGCAGACACCTTGATGTGCTTCAAGCATGGGCGGAGATGAATTATGTCATGATAACGAACCTTTGCATGGCCAGCCAAGGTGCTTGTGAGGTCTGGTCGCCGTATATTTTGGTTACTTTGGCGGAATGAGCAGAGGATGTGGTGTCCTTACTTGGAATAGGTAGCCAACTTGAAGGCCAGAGCTCGTCAGTTGTGCCGCAGGTAATAACTGTCACAAATACTGCAGGGTCACGCTACCTGAGGCTGTTCCACAGGTTTGATTATGCCTACTGAGTAGCATCGTGTGATCGTGTCATACAAGTGTGGACTATGAGGGCATGAGTTTCACGACCCTTGTGCGGCCATCAGTTCAAATCCAAGTGCATAGCAAATTATGTCTACATTATGAAAAAAAAACGTCACATTTGAACGGGTGTAAAGTGGCTAAGTGGGAAATATGACCCTTTCCTTGCACTGACCCAAGGCAGCTTGGAACCTGAACCAACGCCAGTGGTAGACCACTTGCAAAGGGTTCAAGATCTGTCAAAAGAGGCGCTTGAACCCATAGGGAGAAAGCTGGTTGTCACCTTGACATTATTGATGATGAAACCGCGTGATAAGCGGTCTGATGAAGTGGAGCTGGCTCCCCTGAGCTGTGTTCATGAAGATACTCGGACGGTTTTCACCAGGGCAGATTATGAGAAGCCCCCCAGGCTGTCTCTAAGTGCTAGTCAGATCCCAAAAAAAGTGAGAACGCACCCGGTGCAGGTCCGACAAAAAGATGCAGATTCAAACACGAACCTGATCTCTCGCTCGGCCCATGTCTCCACATATTCCCAGCGTCTCAACAAAGAACGTCAATGTACGGACCATCACCTAAGATGCTACGCCCAGGAATATGTCCACGCACGGCATGATGTGTTGCACCAGTGAAGCCCCACTCAGACACACATGCAACCTTCATTTGCGACTTCTTTCTGCCAGCCTGGATTGTCTGCAAAACACACCTTGACAAAGCTAATCCCAAGGTATATGCTGGTGAGGATAAGCGAAGATGCAAGTGGCGCACGACATCTCATGGTCTTGCTAGTTAGTTCTTGTTAGGACTTGCATGAGCAAGCCTTGCATTGTGAAAATAGTGACCTACCCTTGCAAGGCTGTACTAGATCATACAAGAGCTAGGTAGACAATTCTAGAAGTGCGAGGTTCTTCCGAGGCTCACGAGGTCGTCCTAGTTTTGGCCCTGTTTCCCGATGTAAGGTGTGCAGTTCGATGTCGTCATGATGAGGCAGTCCCAATCTCGGTGCGATGCGGGTCAAGACGCGGTACGTGCAAGAGGGCTACAGAAAGTAGCGGCATACTATCTATGGATTGGGAACCAAAGTATACTATGATCGAAGAGACCGACAATATGCGCAGTCACCGCCTTCATCAGTGCGTGGCTTGCCAATCGCTGATAGCTTGAGGATCAGGCCTCAGTTCCAAGCTTTTTGTTAGTCTCGGACGGCATGGACTAGTCGACCGCGTGTCGCGGACAGACGTTCACGCTCGAAGGCGCCATCCATCACCTTGTCGAGAAGTATTTCCGTAGTGAACCCTATTACGTGCAATGTCGTGTATCTCCTCTCTTCTGTCCTGCCTTCATCATGAACGTGATTCCTTCGTCTTTTTCGGGACCCGTGGACAACGTTCTAGACTGAGACGGACCAGTCGGTCGACGTGATCACTGTACCTCAGGACAAGATCGATCTGAGCAGATTCTCGCCGAAATAGTTCTATGTGTTCCCATCTCTCTCCTGGTGCCTTGTTGACAACGGACTCTTGATCACGCTCCCGATCTTGCTCCCGGCGCTGGGAGAGCGTCTCCAGATCTGGGACGACTTTTTGGATTATGCAGGTACGTCGACCAGTCTGAGGGAGCGATACGGATGGCTGGAACCGAGGTTGATGGGTTGGATTGCGACAGCAAGCTCCGAAGGGCTTGTGGGCAGGATGTGGTTATTCTTGAACAAAGATTTGAGGAGCACACCAAGTAAAGAGCGTGTAATCATGGCGTATGTACATGAAAATAGAATGTAGCTATGTATTCGGGTCCGCGTGTTTAGATGAGTCTATCTACGTTAGTCACTTCATCGATATGCTGGTTTCCTCCTCCTGCAATGGGCTACCCGTCAGCTCCAGAGAACGCACTTCAGCATACGCATGGCTGCAACACAGCGGAAAATGGCTCCATCCACCATCTCATAACTAGGAGGCAAATATTGCACAGTTAACACTAACGCCTAATAATAGATCGGGTATAGCGAACCAGTAACACCAAAGCCTCGCCATATCTATGCTCACAAGCGTCCCTGAGGTTCTCTAGGTCCGTGCGACCACCTCCCTAACACTTTTTGGCGCCCACCTCGCTCGAGGTTGTCACCGGCTCACAGGCGGAAACACAAACCCTTTGTTTCCAATCGGACTCCACCCCTCGGTGCGCTCGTCCCCCCGAATCAAGCTTGCAATGCTCGCCGTATGCCTATGCGTCCGTCCAACCCCGCCGCCGCCCATTTTCTTCGTCGCGTGCTGCTGCCGAACACAGCCCCCCTGACCCTGCGCATGGTGGTTTGGATTCGGCGAGCGATACAAGATATGTTCCAGCTCGCCTTCGTCTGACAGGTCCAGCGACTCGGCTGTGTCGCTTGCAAACTCGTCCGCGCCGAAAGCTGGCCGGCGTGCTTCGAGGTCATACAGCTCGTATTTGGACCGTGCGCGATATACACTGCTCGGTCGGCGCAGCTCGTCGGGCATGAAGAGGTAGAAGAAGGCAGTGGCGAGGCACGCACCGCCGACGACGTCGATGAGGTAGTGGTGCGTGAGGTACATGGTGCTCCAGTAGAGAATACCGACATAGATCCACACGTATCGAGCAGTGCCGTCCCAGAAGTGAGTGATGAAGAGTGCTCCGAGGGTTGCCCAGCCGGCGTGGAGGCTGGGGAAAGCGCCGAAAACAAGTGGCGAGTTGGAGAAGGCTGTTTGGTAACCATCACCGCCGAAAAGCGCGTCTATGCGAGCAAGTCCGCCTGCAGAGCCAGGAACGTCGTACGTGGCAGGAGTGAGGCCGTAAATGACTTCATACCAAGGTGCGGCACATGGAATGAGGATCTGTATGAGGACGGCAGTCAGGTTCATGTAGCCAAAGGTCTTGGCCCAAGTCTTGAGGGCAAGAGTAGGCCGAAAGAGCCAGAGGAAGAGAGACAAGACAAGGGGGTAGGTGTAGTGAATAACACCGTAGGGCAGCCAAGCGATGATGTCCAAGACAGGGTGGGTGAAGCGGGTGAGGATGTCAGATATGTTGGCACCATAGAGAACAGATTCGAGAGTTGGGAGAAGAACGACGTGAACTGCGGGGCGGAAATTGGAGGGTATAAAACGATTGGTGTAGAAGGCGAGGAGCCAGGCGAATACGGGAGTTGCCGGCAAGAAAAACTGAGAGGTGAAGGGAATGAGGAGGGCAATGATGTAGAGGATAGGGATTAGGAGTTTTGTGGGGAAAGAGGGGACCTCCATGATGGTGAGCCAGAATACGGCGAGAATTATATGGAAAATGTAAATGACATCAGACTTTGAGAGCTCATGTTGTTGTAGACGTGCAATCGTGTCTGCAGGCGAGAAAGACTTGTCGAGTCGAGCAACCGCGGCCGAAAACGCGACCAGGAGTGTCCTCGAGGACGCAGCTACGTTCATGCGAAGAGTCTTTATGCTGTACATGCGTGTATGATAGAATGCGTTGGTATAAGTATATTGATCCTGGTAACAGTGAGACAACGCTGCTACGCAGTAATGCTGCGGTCGACGTACCAAAATGCGAACGAGAGGCGCCAAAACACGAGTTTACTTGTCACCGAAGATGTTTTAGTGATGTTGGCCAGTGTGCTGCGGACGCAGCTGCGGTCCAGCTGGGTGGTCGAAAACGAAAAGGACGTGGGAACGCTGTCAGTGATTATCACCGTCGTGTGGGACGACCACCAACTCGGAGCCGCACCACGCGAATAGATATTCCATCCACTGTGGTTTGCTCGATGCTGACGTGGTGTAAGCTAGCTCGCTGGCGCCCATCAACACGCCCAACGGGCCAGCTGGCAGTGCAGCGAGCGCTCGGTCTAACCGAGTGGGGTCGACACCCGACCACGGTCCACGTCGTCGACCGAGGTCAAGAATATCATTTCCTGATCAAACTCTCCGAATACAGTCACCGACACGAGCGTGATCTCCTATGGCGACATGGTGGGTACACATAGGCAGACCTGCCAAGTGTTCCCGATTTAGTCGTGTTCATTGGTCGATCCTGCCAAGAACGACCGCGAGTACGTGCCGCTCTTTGCAACTACCACCGTGTTCTCATACAGAATCTCTTTCTCATAGACCTTGGGTTCGCTCTCTTTTCTGGTTGGCCCACCCTGACGTGTGTATGGCACATGGTCCCTCCTCTTTAGACCGAGGAGGACCTCACAGATCTTGATGTCCGATGCGTGGACAGCATTTGGCGCCGGAATTGATCAGAATAATGCCCAACTCGAGACGTCGTTCATCACCCAAAACGCCTATGGCACTGTGCGCGACCTGGGTGCAAGTACATACCAACTGCATTCAGTGCCCATCACCATGATGTTGTTCACCTTGTTTTCTGACCACCAGGGCATGGCCCCCAATGCCACCCATGTCATTAAGTATGTTGCTTTCAGGCCCAGCCATCAGCAAAATCTGGTTTTGACCATAGTTTTCTTAGTATACTTAGTATATATAGCACCCATAGTATTTTCATATCCAAGACATGGTTCTCATAGTTTTCATAGCATTTATACTGTAGATTCTCTAGTCTATTCCAGAATATAAGCAGAATGTATCCACTCTATATTGGTTTATCAAAATCTATGTACAGTACACTGGCTCATAATGCATGTGGTAGTAATGCATAAATTTAATAATGCATAGAGTTGTTGGCCTTCCCATGTTGGGAAGGCAGAAAATGTGGTACATAATGCATAATGCATAATGCATAGGGTAACAATAATGATTATGCATTATGAGGAGGTAGCCTGACCAGAGTCTGTGCTGGACTGGAGCTGTGCCTGAAACCCAAGCACAACCTACCATACATAGAATTAAGCATGCAGATACAGTACACTATCTCATAATGCATACTACCAAAACCTAGTTATTTTAGCCAAGAGAGTACAAAATCCTAATATGCATTATGAGATAGTGTACTGTACACACCCTCAAGGCCCACAACCAAATCTTTGGGGGTCCCTCAATGCTGGATGAGATCATTGATCCAGCTGAGGGAAGAATGGTTGAGTTGGATGGCCAAACAGATGAGACAGATCAAGGCATTGTTAATCAGATGTGGAAGGAATTCTCTGTAGGTGATGTGGTTGAGGTCAAAGATAATGATGGTGTTGTATTCACCTCATCCATTTCATGTGCTGCACTGATTATACTTTGTCAACAACTTGAGACAGGATGCATGCAATTTGGTGATCCTCAGTTGTTGCTAATATTGAGTTACAGTTTATTGAAGTATGAGATCATGTTACAACACAAGGAACTACTTCATTCAACCCAGACCACTTTAGATACATTTTTTGGACATACTTAGCTTTACCTACTTGTCTATAATACATGCTATATGGAGGAATGTCACACTATGTCACACAAATGTGACAAGTTGGTCATGCATAAACCTGATAATGCATAAGGAGTTGGGCTGTCCCAACATTATGCATTATGAGCCAGTGTACTGTATTAGCTTACTCTGGTATTGAACAGGTGGAGGCATGTACAATGAGTATACTGCTACTCTAACAGAGGGAAGCCCTCAACTTACTGGTTGTAGTATGAGAGAGAACTGTTCTGATGTACAGTGAGCAACAAAACTGATGCAATGTTGGTAACACTTGGAAAGATTGGTTAATATTGAGAGAACTAAAACAGCTATACTTTTAAACTTTGTGAGGGGTAGATAGCCTTTATCAAGGGCTTTCCAAACATACCTACATGTCTTATGTAATTCCTTCTATATGCGGAGATATTAACAAATTACTATGATGTACTCATTGCATCAGTTTTGTTGCTGACATGACTAAATCTCAAATCATAGTCTTACATCAGCATATGATGTAATATTTGATCATGTGATCTATAAGAGTCATGTAATTGTACAAACAAGTCAAAATACTGCCTCTTCTTCCACTACCACCATCATGAAACCTGTCTCTATTGATCAAACCAACCATATTCTTACTCTTTTGGATTTACAACAATCCACTCATCAAATTGCTGCTGCCACTGGTCTCAACCAGTCTACCATATCCAGAATTCACTCCAAGCTTCATTCAGACCTTCAGAAGTCCTCAGGAGGTCGTCCTTCTCTTATTACTCCTACTGATATGCATCATGCCATTTGACTTATTAGTACTGGAAAGGTTGAGAATGCTGTCCAAGTGACTAAGGCACTTCAGGAAATCAAGAACCAACCCATCTCCTCTCAAACCATCTGTCATCACCTTAGAAAATCTGGTATGAAGGCTGTGGTGAAGAAGAAATGCCCTGAATTGTCAGTGCATCATAGAAAAGAGTGGTTGGACTTTGCTCTCAAGCACAGGGACTGGACTGAAGAAGACTGGAAACATGTAATTTGGTCAGATGAGACCAAAATCAATCGCCTAGGGTCAGATGGTAGGAAATGGGCATGGAAAAGGATAGGAGAGGCCCTTAATAATAGGCTGGTACAGGGAACTAGGAAGTTTGGAGGAGGATCCTTGATGATGTGGGGCTGTATGACTTGGGATGGAGTTGGAATGGCTTGCAAGATTGATGGTAGGATGGATGCTGATCTCTATGTCCAGATTTTGGAGGATGAACTACAGCAAACATTGGAGCACTTTGGCAAAACTCCAGAGGATGTCTTTTTTCAACAAGACAATGACCCCAAGCATACCAGCAAGAAGGCCAAGGAGTGGTTTGAAGACCATGGATTTGAGGTGCTAATGTGGCCTTCCCAATCCCCTGACCTCAATGTTGAACGCCTATAATACAGTAGGTGATACAACAGTACGGATATGGTAGTTACTTAAGTAATCGGCTTACATACACCAATCCTGTACATATATAAGGACTACAAGTCCTACTGCAATAGAGTAGATCGTTTTAACGACTCTAACAGTTCAGGTGAGCAGAGCAACAAACTTCCTATGTGTTGGCACTGTCTATGACGTGCTACTCCATGCGGAGATGTAAAGTTCAACAGGTTATGAGCCCCGGTAGCATTGCTGCTACTGGACACCTGAACTCGCTGTCAAAGAATGTGCTCTTCAGCGCTTCTAGATTAAAAGCGATGTATCAGCAGGTCACAGAAGCAATCCCCGCTCTTAGGCAAACTCGCGATGCGACAACCCCATCGCTTGTCAGGGCACTGCTAGGAGACATAAGTTCTATGGGGAACCTATGCTGGTACAAAGAGCTGCGCATTAAAAGTTCTTTCACCCTTGTCTATATCTTTCTAAGATTACAAGACACTGACGCGCTCTTTCAGAACCAACAAACGTCTTAACTGACTAACCAGCCCCCATCAAACATGTCTTCCTCTACCAAAGATGCCTTCTCCACCATCTCTACGCTCACCGGTGCTAACTATCACACCTGGGCTCCAAGGATGAAGGCATACCTCCAATCGAAAGGTATCTTCTGGGTCTGCAAAGAAAACGCCGACGACACAGAAGATAATTACTTCAGCCATAATGAAATGGCTGTAGGTACCTTAATCTTAAAAATGGAGCCATCACTTCAGAAAAGGTACCAAGACGAGGACGTAGCTAACTCCATTTGGCTAGGACTTCATAAGTCCTTTGAAACACCCTCACTCGCCCTTGTAGCGATGCAATTCCGGCAATTGCTGGAAATAAAATTCCCAGCGGAAGCGAATCCCGCTCCAACCTTCAATGCCTTTAACGCGGCCTTTTCCCGCTTAAAGGAATACCAATATGAGGTAAATGAATGCCTCCAAATCATGATGGTAATAGCGAAGCTACCTCCATACATGGACCCTGTAACTTTGATGATAAATCAAAAATCAACAAAGTCTACACAACAAACGGTGACTTTGGTTCCCCTTCCTCCCTCTCCTGGAGGAACCCCTTCCGCATTACCACCTACAATAGTAATGAAACCAGGGGATTTACCAGTCACCATGGCCGAGTTAGAAGCAACGACGATTCTAACTTGGCAACAATATCAGTCAAGGACGAAACGCGGTGGCAATCAAATGCCATCAGCGAATAAAATTTCTGCAGTAAAACGTAAAGGCCGCAATCCGAACTTTTTGGCTCAAAACGTGCCCACTTCCTCAAAAGGAAAAGGGAAAGCGAAGGAAGAGGAACCGAGACAGGGAAGTTCTTCTAACACCAATCAGAAGAAGAAGACGAAATGAGGAAAAAGATCGGCCGAAGGACAAGCGAAGCAGGAAGCGAGGAGAGAGCGAAACAATTATGCCTCTACCTCTACAAATATCCCTTCGTCCTGGAGTGGGCCTTTACCCACCTCCTTCAACTACGAACCCGACAATTTTTCCTACATGTGTACGTCTACCTCCATCTTCCCTTCTCTCTCACCTCCCTGTGCGAGTACTCCTCCCGTCGACCCCCGACGGTCCGCCCACGTCGAAGGTGCTGCCCATTATGGGCCTCCTGCATTTCCGCAGACGAAGCGCACCATCGACCTCGCCCATCATCTCGAGGTCACCCCGACCAGCGAAACTTTAAAGCGGTTAGATAAAATGGCTAATAGGGACTACAAAACTGACAGTTTGTTATTCAGGACTGGCGATGACCTCCTTGAGGTCACCCCTCCAGCGAAGCAACCTCGCTTGCTGGAAAGAATCGACTGCTCGACGCCCTTCATGTCGATTGTCGAACTCCCGGAGTCCCCTACGACTCTGGATGACGATGATCTTTTCGATCATCCACCCCCATCGCCTACTCCTCCTTACCATCACCTTTCGCCCATGCCGCCCTCTCGATGCACAACTCCTGCGCTCATCACATCCCCTCGTCCCACCTCCGCCAACGACGCCCTTTGGGGCTTCACTTGGGACTCAATGTTCCAACTCCCCACCAGTGAATGGCACGAGCCATCTAACAACGACGGCGTTTGGACTCTGGATCTTACTGATCCAGAAGAACCTCCTTACAGGAGGAAAACGCATGAAGAAATTCGCCTCGACGAGCTCATGGACGAGCTCAACCCCGAGGACGAGGAGCAGCCCCACTGCTGTGACCTCTGCAACTGGATCGATGAAGATCCAGTCGTTCGCGCCTACCACGTCAAGAAGGGCTGGATCAGCCCAGACGAGGATGAGGTGTCAATTGGGGAAGTCGACGAGCTCGAAGAGCTCTTACTCGCAACCTACTATGCGAATGAGTGCGTACCTCCCTCGCCTACTGATGATAATCACTTACATGATCCACAGATCAAAGGACATGTAGATACAAATGATTCATCTGTAGTAAATAGTGAAAGAAATTCATGTTTGTATGCCCAAAATTACATGTGTGACGCCCACCATGAAGTGTGCAAACAATGTGAGGGATACTGCAAGAAAACAGTTCCCAGCGACATATGGTTATTAGACTCAGGAGCATCATTGCATTTTACTAGTGACATAAATGATTTTCTTGACTATATACCATTTGACGAACCATCACATGCACAAACTGCAAATGGACCTGCGCCCATACTAGGCAGCAGAACAGTGGTCATACAGTGGAAAGGAATGAAATTGCGTCTTGCGCCAACAATATACATGCCCAAAACCAAACTAAAGCTAATATCCTTGGGCACTTTGTTACTCGACAAAGAACTAATGGTCAAATCGCAGAATGCTAGGATCGAAATATGGCATGTGCCTACTAGATCACTAGTAATTCAATTCCATTCCCACCCCGGATCAACAACATACATTGTCCGGGCACAAGTAGTGACTGTGGAAGCAAATACTATAATACACAAAATTGACTATGAACTCCTCCACAGGAGACTCGGTCATGCATCAAAAGATGTAATACGTGCATCCTGCAATCACCTACAAGGACTACCTGAGGTAGAAATACCATCGCGTGAACATATTTGCCCTGGTTGCCAGCTAGGCAAACAACCAAACCGCTCTTTCCCTCATACAGAAAGATGTGCGACTGCTCCATTTGAATTAATTCATTCGGATCTAAAGTCGTTTGAAGTAGAATCCTACTACCGAAATAAGTATGTCATTGTTTTTTACGATGACTATACTCAAATGTCTTGGCTGACTCTGATGTGACAAAAGAATTATGCTCTCACAGCAACAAGACGATTCATCAAATATGTGCAAGTCCAATGGAAAACCCAGATACAAGGCTGGATGTCCGATGCTGGGGGAGAATACAAATCCAAAGCATTCGATGAGATGTTGCGAAATGAAGGAATTGCTATCAAGCAAAGCGCACCTCATACTCCCCAACAAAATGGCCATGCCGAACGACACATTCGGACTATTATGGACAAAGCACAAGCAATGTGTCTTCATGCTTGCTTACCTCCTAACCTATGGGAATTTGCGGTAGTACACGCATCATATGTACATAACCTCACTCCAGTAAAAAGAATGGACTGGAAAACACCTGCCAAGGTTTTATCAAAACAGACCCCTTATGGAGGACATTTGTGTGTTTTTGGATGCGGTGCTTACGTGCATCTTGCACCAGAACAGTGGAATGGGAAACTACAACCAAAAGCAGAGTTAATGGTATACTTAGGAGTATCGCCCACGAATGATGCAAATAACATATTCCTATGCACAAACCATTCCATCTTTACAGCTGCACATGCAGTTTTTGATGAAAACTTATTCCCAAGGTGCCCAAATAGCTCAGTTGGAGCTGGCACTTCAAGACCTCCTCGTCGAATCCATAAACCGACTGAGGGGGATCACTCTGACAACACTGACAGAGAAGAACATAACGGAGAGAGTCCTTCAGCCCTACCAAGAAGACAGCAGAAGCGCAGAGGCGAATCTGTTGAGAGTGCGAACCCGCCTCAAACACCGGTTCTCCCTTCACAAAGGGAAATGCCTCAAGGCTCACCCGCTTCTCCAGCCAACTTGCCCCCAGTCACACCACCAAGGCAAGTTACACCACCTCGTGCACCACCACCACTCCCTCCTCAGAGAGAACGAACTCAAAGGGAAAGAAGGGTTCCAGTAAGACCTGGAAACATTTACGGTGAACGTGCACCTCCAACCGAGCAAATCAGAGACATCGAATGAATGTCCCATTGAAGGAGATTAATGGGCAAATGATCACACCCAGTACTAGAGCCAACAATTCCTGGAGGACTGCCTCCTTCCCCTACACAAGAACCTGAGGATTCTGAAGCAGAAATTGAACGCATCACCCAGCAAGGGGGAGTACAACTGGCTCATTATCTGTGCGCAAAGGCAATTCCACTTGAAAGTGACACAGTAACACAGAATTACTGCGAATGGTCCTACAAAGACATTCTGCGATTACCATCTGATGAACAAAAACTTTGGCGACAAGCATGCGAAAAAGAGCTCCAAATGCTCAAAGAACGCAAAGTTTATAAAATAGTCGACAGACCTACAAACCGTAAGGTCATTAAAAACAGATGGGTTTTCGATGTCAAAACAGACGGGCGAAAGCGTGCCCACCTAGTTGCCAAAGGCTTCTCTCAAATAGAGGGAATTGACTACGACGAGATATTCTCTCCAGTAGTCCGATTTGAGACCGTGCGAATGATATTAGCACTCGCCGCTCTTGAAAACTGGTACATAACCGGACTAGACGTCAGATCTGCATATCTGTATGGCCCACTGGAAGAGAAGATCTATATGGAATTCCCTGAAGGATTCCTACCCCCTGAGTATAAAGGCAAAGTCCTTAAACTCTTACGCGCATTATACGGCCTCAAACAAGCCGGCTTAACATGGTGGCGCACGCTAAAGAAATCGATGATTGAACTAGGATTCAAATCGATATATTCAGAAGCTGGAGTATATGTCTACCAGCAAAGCAAAATCTATGTCGTTGTATACATAGACGATGCATTCTTCTGCGGTCCCAACAAACAATTGATTGATCAACTCAAACAAAAGTTCATGAACAAATGGGAATGCCGCAACTTGGGTGAAATTAAAGAATTCCTCAAAATGAGGATTCACCGTGACAAGTCAAAACGCTTAGTCTACCTAGACCAATGCGAATACCTTGAAAAGGTAATAGAACGATGTGGTATGATAAATGCCAAACCCACTCGTACTCCACTACCTCAGGGATATAATCCAATTAAAAATGACCAACCAGTGAATCCCGAGTTGCGAACCAGGTTCCAAACAGTCATTGGATCCCTGTTATACATCATGCTTGGAACAAGGCCAGATATTGCATTCACAGTAACACAACTAGCGAGACAAAGTGCAAATCCTTCCCAAGAACACCTCAACAAGGCACTATACATTGTAAGGTACCTTATAGGAACCAGGGACTATCATCTCATATACAATGGTAAAAGTGATGGAGGTTTAATTGGCTGCTCTGACTCAGATTGGGGCAACGATGAAAAAACCTCTCACTCGCAGTCAGGATATTTCCTTAAACTTGCGAATGCAGCATTTATGTGGAACTTGCACCTCCAGGAGGTAACAGCAAGATCATCCACAGAAGCAGAATATATATCCTTATCTGCTTGCTGCTCCCAGATTATAGGAGTAAAACAAATGTTCTTCGAACTGGGATATAAACTTGGTCCTATACCCCTATGTGGGGATAACCAAGGATCTATCTTTCTGGCACAAAACCCAATTAACCAGAAAAAGAACAGGCATATACGCATTAGATATCACTCTATTCGCGATGCCATACAAGACAAAGACATTGAGTTGTTCTACATTGACGGAAATGAAAACCCGGCAGATATCTTCACAAAGAATCTAGGGTATGTCAAGTTTGAACAGTTTAGAACTCAATTAGGACTTGTAATAAACACCCCCAAACACTGAGGACTATGTCCAAATAGTGTTGCCAACACTTGGTCCAAATACCAAGTAGAAGTGTAGTGTTTACACCTCCTATATAAGGCCCAACCATTTGTTTGGTCACGATTGCCATGGGGCGCATGAGGCATGAGTTTTAGTGTCCACTATATCGCGTTTTTCGCATTTTTGGGTTTAAACACAATCCTTGGAAGCCAAAATGTGCGGAAAGGTCACAAAACATGTTCTAGCACTTAAAACTTTACTTTACACAGTATTGTTCAAGTATGGGGGAGTGTTGAACGCCTATAATACAGTAGGTGATACAACAGTACGGATATGGTAGTTACTTAAGTAATCGGCTTACATACACCAATCCTGTACATATATAAGGACTACAAGTCCTACTGCAATAGAGTAGATCGTTTTAACGACTCTAACAGTTCAGGTGAGCAGAGCAACAAACTTCCTATGTGTTGGCACTGTCTATGACATTGTAAGACAACAAAAATATATCTTGCAGCTACTCCAAGGGAGAGCCTAATGCAAGCGGGTAAAAGAAAGAAGAAGGAACGAGTGATCGTCCCAAAGGGTTCCAACTCGATCTGCTCAATGGGAGTGGTCTGAACAAGGGAGAACACTGAGAGCCAAGTCTTCCGAGTGAAGACTGCCCA
>JBBPTY010000069.1:0-34952 GCA_038094335.1 Tylopilus aff. striatulus | reverse complement strand
CCAGCAAGTGCTGGATATCAACCCACAGCAGACCTCGAAGCTGAAATAAACGCTCTACTTCGAGGCAAAGGGTCCACGACATCATCATCACCGTCAAACGAAAACACGCAACCTGTGCTCATCGCTAGCAGGCACAGTGAGATTTTCTATGTGATGTCCATAGTTATTTGGATGACATAGCAACATGGTTGACAGTCACCATAAAGAGAGAGTACGACGACGTGACTACCTCTCTAAGTGCGTTTTTGCCTCTCGTTGATTACTATGTTGACTTATAATGGGTGAACAGGGGAAAGAAAGAAGATCAAGATTGAAGAGGACTAAATAAGCACGACGGTGGCGTGCTGCATATTACTGTAATGCTCAGCGCGAATGTGTCATCTGTTGTATGTCCTATGGGCTGTGATTCTGAATGTAATAGATAGTGTATTTGTACCACATAGTGAATTCAGGCTTGGACAAGGATATTCTTTATCTGACATACCATGAGTATGTCGCCAATCGTTAAAGGTTGGCAAGGTCACTAACAGGCTTGACTTGGTTGCTCAAAGGAACCAACTCTCGATGAGAAATCAAAAGAGACTCGATCTGCAGTAGTCGATTTTCTACATCCAAGCTAGGGAAGCAAAGACCATGCTGGGCGATCAAGGCCCTCAGTCAAACCAGATATTCCCATCTCCCAAGGATCCAGCTCGCGGTCTTCGCCTTTGCAACCATGCGGCAATTGAGCTTCGCGCACTGCTAAGTGTTTCAACGTATCTTGCCGAGACTGTAGATCCGATGCCAATCTAACCTGACGAAGCAAACGCTTTTTGATCGCGCGATAAGGAAGGCGGTATCATAGGCCATGTGCGTTGCTGTGCGAACATCCTATAATAATTGCGGACAGCCCGGGGTCAAGTCCAGGATACTGTCGATCACGCCGCAGTGCCACATACAAATTTATCTAGCCTCAGCGGTGAGGAGAGATCACGGATCGTTCATGCGATGGCTGACAACATTGCATGTTGGAATTGAGTGCCTCGGCGGAGCTGTGTAATGGATTTGGTCGAGAATGGCTGTCAAACGCCGATGGCACATCGTTTTGCGCTGACACAGGGCACCAGGTCCGAATGTCATCTGCGAAAAATGCCTCAGTTTCAAACCCGAGGTGTTTCGAGTACATAAGGGTTTCGTGGTTTCACCGCAAATAAAGAGGTGACAACAGGTGGCGACGTCCCGGTACCTCGCAACGATGCTATCCCTTTGTTGTCTTCATCATATCACGATTTCTCATGTCAATCGTTGTTGTAACCAACTGTCTCAGGTCAACAGCGTGAGGAGTCTTTGTCAAGGTCGGCGGATGAGAAGCTGGGTGGATCTATGCGGCTCGGCTTATCGTGGTAGTGCTGGTAGTCTTATTATCGCCACCAAGTGATCCGAACCGGGCCATCACGCGTCACGACTGGTCACGGTGAGTTTGAGTCTTTCTATACTCACCATGAAGTCACTAAACGCAAAATTTAATGCCATCGGAATCCCAACCACTGCAAATCCTCAGGCTGGAGACCATGATTTCAGACCTTTGGTTCGGGGCTAGTCGTTTCAGAATTTCCTCATTGTAGCTGTCGCGCGAAGACTCGGGACTTTTACTCCAAATCATTTACGATTTCACCCATGTTGGCCAGGGCCTGCCACCAAGTGTTGATTGGCACTTGTCGGCAGAGGCCGAAAAAAAATAAGCTGACTCTCTTTGATCATCTACTAGTAAACACTCTAATTATTCGTCGGTGCGTACTTTCCTCGTGAGAGTTATAAATCCCCGTATTACTGTCATGTGGCATTTTTTCTCACTCATGACAGTTGATACGAACGGGAGTCCGTCTTTACTAATCCGATCTATCCCTTTGTATACGCTGTTCAAGCAACCAATACAGACACTGATAGATTTCAAAAGCGGTGATCTTTGGCGCAGTTTCATGCTTGTGTCCTGACGCCATGAGAGCCTGCGCAAGAGCTCTGCGTCGCAAATGACAGGCGAGATACGGAAAACTTACTTTCATCGGTGCGGCACATGAACTCTAGTTTCAGGTCAATCGACCGACCATAGATACATAAGAGACCTGAGCACTCGACTGTATTCACACATCGAAAATGTTTTCCCTCTCTTTCTTCGTGTTTGCTCTTTGCCTTGTTGCTGACGCATCGTCGCTCTCTGAAAATGAACATTCACGTTCTGGAGCAGCAGTACTTGGTCCCGTCGGTCGATTTCATATTGCAAACATAGACATCGCGCCAGATGGGTACAACCGATCGTAGGTGATGCTCTATTTTTGCATATAATCCTTCACTCGACTCTGTAGAGCCACTCTCGTCAATTATAGATTCCCTGGACCATTGCTTCGAGGCAACAGGGTCTGCTTTCTAACCTACTTCGCAAGGCATGCTCATACTTCTTTAGGGCGATAAATTTGAGATCGAAGTTCTGAATCAGCTCACGGATGACACCATGCCCTTGAAAACGAGCGTTGTAGGTTACAATACGTTGATCAAATATACCTAAGTCACATTCTCATTACGTCTCAAGCATTTTCATGGAATGTTCCAACGCCAATCAAATTGGGCTGATGGTGCCTCATATGTCACTCAGTGCCCCCTTCGTCAGGAGGAATCATTTGTACACAAGTTCAACGTCGCCAATCAGACAGGGACGTATTGGTATCATTCGCATTACTCAACTCAGTATTGCGATGGGGTTCGAGGGCCATTGGTAATATACGACCCCGCGGATCCACTCGCCGATATGTATGATGTCGACGACGGTGAGGTCCCAGCGGCTTTGTCTCGCCCTTTTTCAAAGCTCACAACATCCAACCAGAAAATACGGTTATTACGCTCTCGGACTGGTGAACAGTTGCCGCTTTTCGTATGCAAATCCGCTGACATGGATTAGGTATCACGATCCCTCCCTTAAACTTGGGAAAATTTACGGCCTAGTGGAGCCGAATTCAACATTGATCAATGGCAAGGGTCGCTATTCTGGTGGACCGTTATCTCCACTCTCAGTCGTCAATGTAAAGGGGGGGTTACGATACCGCTTCCGCGTGGTTTCCATGTCATGTCACCATTCCTTCAATTTCACGATTGATGGTCACAGGATGACCATTATCGAGGTCGACAGGACTGAAGTTTACCCCGTGGAAATGGATTCCATCCCCATTCATGCCGGTCAGCGCTACTCTGTGGTTGTCACAACAAACCAAACTGTCGGTAACTATTGGATTCGAGCTTTGAGCGGTGCAACAAATGCCTCGTTTGATGGCGGCCAAAACCTGGCCATCCTTCGATATGAAGGAGCAGCCGATGAAGATCCCACTTCTGACCCTACATATAAACTCTCATTTGATGAGAGCATTCTACATCCCCTGATCAATCCAGGGGCGCCCGGGATACCTGAGATCGGAAGAGCGGATGTCAACCTTGTGCTCGCTCCGTCTAACACGTCTGGACACAACTTCACATTTAACAATGTGATCTACGTCAGCCCCACGGTGCCTGTTCTTCTCCAGATTCTCAGTGGCGCAAGGCAAGCCTCGGAACTGCTGCCGAATGGGAGTGTCTATACACTTCCGCCCAACAAGGTCATCGAAATCAGCTTTCCTGACCCAGCTGCGGCTGCGGGTGGCCCCGTAAGTGTCCCGCAGCAACGATTTCACCATTCTGACTCTTGATAACGCCTCTCAGCATCCCATACATCTGCACGGCGTAGGTCGTCCACGTAACCGTTTGCTTGTCTCAAGCTAATTTTTCTTGTCAGCATAATTTCGATGTAGTCAGGGTTGCAGGCACCAACGAAACGAATTTCGTCAATCCTGTTCGGCGGGACGTTGTCTCAATTGGTGATGGTGCTACGGACAATGTGACCATCCGTTTTGTTACGGACAATCCGGGTCCTTGGTTCCTCCACTGGTGGGCTATTATGCATTTCCAATGATACATAAGCATACTCAGGGATTCGTTTGCCCGTAACTCAGTCACATCGATTGGCATCTCAACCAGTAAGTCGGACTCCATGGATATGGCGTTTAGCTCATGCATGGGTTTAGTGGCTTTGCAGTAGTGATGGCTGAAGCAACAAATGAGGCCGCCAGTGAAGAAACTGCAGTGATTCCATGTATGTCGGCTACCTTGAGCACAGGTACAGAAGGTTGAGCATGATGCTTTTCATTCAGATGACTGGTATCAGCTATGCCAGGACTAGATAGAAGACAAATCCGCCAGCATTCTGTGACAAGTGAAATCAGGGTGTGCGCATACTTGTCAGACACGGCATCGCGTTAGGTTGTAATGGAGGGACGTTCATTGGATCGAGTTCGTGAAAATGTAGACAATCCTTGTTGCTCTTGCGACGTCGAAACTCGAAGCCATGCGCATGAGCTCGAGCACAATATCGCTGCAACAAATGTAGTACTTTCAACTTGGATGCATTTTAATCCAATTTCCAGCAGTTTCTCAAGGTATTATTGTATGTATCAGTCTGGTAACATGTTGTGTCTTGAGGCTGATGTCCCTGCATTCACCCTGAAACAATGTAATCTGTGTAGTGCCTCACCAGAAGGGGTGAGGTGTGTCACTCAGGCTGCGACCTCTGTGTCAGTAATCATGTCATAGTAGCTGTGGCAGGGTGTTGGGCTTAGATTACATACGCTTTAGCTTACATAAGCACTACTTACTAGTTTACCTTTGGCATCAGAAATTTGACAAGAGTCTTACTTGATCTTTTCGTGACTTTTCTTGTCTTTTTTTATCTCGGAGAGCTCATTTCGTGCTTATTCTCATGTTATAAGCACGGCAAGCTCGCTAAGACAAAAAAAAAGATAAAACAAAATGACAAAGGCTTGTGTTAATTTCCTGATGCCTTCGTAACTAAGTCCAAGGTCGGCCTACTCTTTCGCTGATCCGATCAGACGCCGATTTCACGCAGACCAGGCACTTAATTGATGAATAATTCTCGTGGAGATGGTCGCCATCTTCGTCGAAGAAGTCTTTGAATTTCACCGCCACTACTCCACACCGAGGATGAGAGGCCGTATTGCAGCCATATTTGGAGTTACTGCCCTGGTCACTTTCAGATACATATATTTTGAACTTGTAAGTTCTGGTTCCTTGTTTCGAGTTTGTTGTCTGGTGACTGAGACTGTCCGCTATGAAAGACTGCAGGTTTGTGTTTCAGAGACTTCGCGAATATCAGCCTGCCTTGTATTTGCCCACTTATTCCACTCACGGTCAGGCTATTCCAACATACATATCCTCATCGTTGTATCCTAACCCATTATCCAACATTGCCACTCATCCTCGCCTTTCGATTTATCAATCGATGACGAGTGGTCTCAGTCTCCACATTTCAAAAGCGCTATCTCCCTCGAAAGTCCTTCTCGAAGGATAAGGTACGTGATGAAATCCGTGAAGGAAAGCGGCAATAACTGTCCGCCGAGTTTCAAGTTCCTCTCTCAAGATGTTGCGGCGACGTGACCCAACACGCACGGAATTGGGCCAAGAGGGGACTCACAAACTTCCCAATCTCCGTCTGGAATTGAGTCATACCAACTTCCGATCTGTCCATCCTGCTTAAAAGCTGGCCGTGATGAAAGACACACCATCTCTTCCCCCTCATACTTGAGATGATGTTCTTGTCAACTCTCGCTTTCTTACCACTCTTAGGCACGCATGCGTTGTTCGTGTCCAATGTCCAAGATCTAGCACCCAGTCACAAACATACAGGTGCCGCTGTGCTTGGTCCGGTGGCTAAACTTCATATCGCCAACGATTTTATTGCCCCTGATGGGTACAATCGATCGTGAGTCAGCTTTATTTTCGTTTACTCATGGATTCATAACAGTAGGTTAGAGCTGCTTTAGCCAACGGTGTATTCCCTGCGCCGTTGATCAAAGCCAGCAAAGTGAGGTCTTTAAAAATCCTGGTGAATGTCCCTGAGCCATTATAGGGCGACCGATTTTCCATTCGAGTTATCAATAAACTCACGGATGATACTATGCCTCTAGAAACAAGCGTTGTGAGTGGCTGAGAACTCAAGTTGTGTGGAGCCCACTTCTCACGTGCCTTTTAAAGCACTACCACGGAATTTTTCAGCTCGGGTCCAACTGGGCTGATGGACCTTCCTACGTTACTCAATGCCCAGTTCGCCAGAAAGAGACACTCCTGCAAGTATTCACCGCCACCGGTCAAACCGGAACATACTGGTACCACTCGCATTACTCGACCCAATATTGCGATGGATTTCGGGGACCCCTTGTGATATATGATCCTGACGATCCTCTGGCTGATTTATACGACGTCGATGATGGTGAGTCTCCATCGACCTTCTGTACATCACTTGTGTATAATAATTCTTATGCCCTAAAAACAGAAAATACTGTCATCACACTCTCTGACTGGTAAGCGTTTCGCGTTGCGTACGTGAGAGCGCCGAGACCAATATAAAGCAGGTACCATATTCCCTCCATCAGACTCGGAAAAATCTTCGGACCAGTGATAGCAAACTCGACACTAATTAATGGCAAGGGCCGCTATGCTGGCGGACCATCAACTCCACTCTCGGTTGTCACTGTCCAAGAATACACACGATATCGTTTCCGCGTTGTTTCCATGTCTTGTGACCCCACGTTCAACTTTACGATTGATGGCCACCGCATGACCATCATCGAGGTTGACGGGACTGAAGTTCAGCCCGTAGAAGTCGACTCAATACCCATCCACCCCGGTCAGCGTTATTCTGTGGTCGTTGAAGCAGACCAGCCTGTTGGAAACTACTGGATTCGTGCATTGAGCACTGTACTAAATTCCTCTTTCGATGGCGGTCAAAATCTTGCTATTCTCAGATACCAGGGTGCCGCTGCCGAAGATCCGACGTCGAATGCTGGCCCGTATGAACTCTCGTTCGATGAGGGCGGCCTTCACCCATTAATTAACCCGGGCGCCCCTGGGATACCAGAGATTGGCAAGGCAGATGTTAACCTTGTACTTTCCCCGGGTATCTCCTCTGAGGGCTTCTTCACGTTTAACAATGTGGCTTTTGTCAAACCTACCATACCTGTCCTTCTTCAGATTCTTAGTGGAGCCAGGCAAGCGTCGCAACTGCTGCCAAATGGGAGTATCTATACGCTCCCTCCGAACAAGGTTATCGAAATCAGCTTCCCCAATCCTGTCGCAGCCCCTGGTAGCCCTGTAAGTTACTCGAAAGTCGATCTGGCGTGGTTCTATACTAATTTTATGTTCTCGTTTCAGCATCCCATACATCTGCATGGAGTAAGTGGACCTTACCACCCTCGTTTGCTTAAGGCTAAGCGGTCTTCAGCATACGTTCGATGTTGTCAGGGTTTCTGGTAGTGACCAGCCAAATTTTGTGAATCCTGTCCGGCGTGATGTTGTCTCGATAGGCAGCAGCCCTACAGACAACGTGACCATTCGTTTTGTCACAAATAACCCAGGCCCGTGGTTTCTTCACTGGTAAGTGATTTATCCATTCATACGCTGCATGAGCGCAAACTAATTCCTTGTGCGCAGTCATATTGACTGGCATCTCAACCAGTATGTTGCTTTGAGTAGTGCAAAGAACGCCACCACTAACTACCTCTAGCGGATTTGCTGTAGTAATGGCAGAGGCAACAAGTCAAACGGCCGCTCAGGAATCATCAGCGGTTCCAGGTATTTTCCTCCCGTACTATATCATCATTGTCAGCGGGAACTGATCGTTCGACTAACAGAGGACTGGAAACAGCTGTGCGCCACGCCCTGAACTGCCGTCGATAACGCTTCAGTGGCCAGGTACAAATTAATTAGTGGGCTTCTTGAGACTTGTCTTCGAGGAGTCCTCCCGCGTGCTGTAGATGTCTTGTCATTAATTATGAGCATCCTGAATTTCCAGTCGATTTCTGTGCGACTTGGACATCAAAGCTCCGGTGTACCGTATGTACGCATTATGGTTCACAGAATATTAGCAAAGAGAAAAGCTCAGATTCTTGTCCATTGGGTTCAACTTACTGGTTTTGGGTCGGGTCGAAGGGAAGGTGATGATGGCGACTGGGAACGCAAAGAGGTGGAATTGGATGGCTGAGGTTCACGATACTCGGTCGAACAAGGGACGAAGACATGTGCGGATAAAGGTGGTGAAGGGTCCAGCAGACCGACGAGGAAAGGCTCAGTGCCTGCCTTGAAACTCCTGGACCAAGACTAGAGGAAATGGTTTGGGATGCGGATATCAAACCTACGACAGATGTCGATGAAGAGATGCAGTGTTTGCTGATCGCAAGAGTACATCGGAGTTCAAGGATTGGACATTGGACTGGCGCTATAACCACGAGAAGAGCAAGTCCGTCTTGGCAATTGCGGGAGGGCAACAATCTACTTCCAGGGAATCTAGGCACAAGTGGATCTGGGCGAGCCAACTATTGTCTGAGGTCTAGTATTTAGAATAGCACCCTTTGCCCTGTGGGAGCGACGCAACAAAACCTTGTGTCAAGCGTGCCTAGGGTGCCAAGACAGCTGGGATCTGAGTTTGCTTGATCGGGTCGACGCGCCAGCAAGCATCAGCATCGCTGCCACGTACGAATGTTGTAGTAGCATCAAAAATGCGGTGATGAACAGTCCAAGTCGTCGACTGCCGCACTTGAGGTTGTCGGCGTCGTCAAGGTCGGCGTTTCTGACTCCGTCCCATACTACTAGCGCCAAGTGACTCGCCACCAACGATACCTACCCCGTCATGGAAGCCGTCGTACCGCAAGAAATCACAGCCGAGCTCACTCAGATACTCGCCAATCTCGTGCTTGGTGATAACAAGATCCGCTCAAAGTAGGACGCTGTTCACTATGTAGATAAACACTTGGTCTAACGAGTCGTTCCAGTGCAGAAAAGGCCGTCAACGATCGCCTCGCTCAGACACCCGACCTTTACCTCCTCGCCCTGGCTCAGTTTGCCATTGCCGCCGATACCGAAGTGGCGAGTAGCCTAATGACTGACACGATCACTTCGAGGTACTTATCATCATGCTCAAGTATAGATGAGATCTTTCTCGCTCGTCCTCCTCCGGCGTCTTCTCTTTCGTTCCGCACCGTACCAGCAACAGAAAGAAAACAGATCAACCCTTTATGATCACCTCTCCTCACATGCCCTAACTACCCTCGAGCGTCTCCTTCTTCACTCCCTCTCCCATGAATCCAGCGACTCCGTCCGGCGGAAATCCGTCGATACCGTATGCGACCTTGCCAATAACGCGATGAGCAGAGGCCGGCCGTGGCATGCTTTGCAGGCGCAGGCATTCAACATGACGCAGACCATCGAGGCGGGTTTCCGTGAATGTGCCTTTCGAGTTTTCTCTGGCTGTCCAAATCTTGTTGTTGATCTGCAGACCGACGCCGTACTCTCCGTCTTCCAAAAGGGGCTGGGAGATCCCCAGAGTGTCGACGTACGTACTACAAGCACATCTTTCACTTTGACCGCGCTGATCCCAAGCAGGTCCGACTTGCCGCCCTCCGCGCCTGTGTCACGTATCTGACAGCTTCGGACGCTCATCAACTGGCACAATCACTCTCGTTACTCTATCCGATGCTCGATACACTTCCCTCGCTCCCAAACGCGCATCTCAAAACCTTTTTGGTTTCATTAGCGCCCCTTTGTTCTTCGCATCCGACGCTGTTTGCACCACACCTACCCGCATTACTGTCGTTCTTACGGGCTCTGATCATGCCAACCGCTGACTCAGGACCGACACCGACCGTAGCAAAACCATTCCCTCCTACTAGTACATCATTTACCTTTCCTCCTGGACAGACCTTACAACAAAGCGACGATGGAGATGCTGAGGCCGTCGAGGACGAAGACAAGCAACAAGTACGGAAGTCAGCGTTAGAACTTATGGTCACGCTTAGTGAAGCAAAACCCTCGATGGTGAAGCGTGTAGAAGGTTGGACGCCCTCTATCGTGCGCGCCTGTCTGGAAGGTATGGGAGAGTTTCCTGAGGATGGATTGGAGGTGTGGTTGGAAGCAGACGTACGCCTCATCTTTTCTTTTCGCGTTTCAGATCAAGGTGACCCGTGCCCTTGAAAGCCTTCTGAAGAATCCCAGGATGATAACTACCCGCAAGCCTACGAACAATCTCTTGACCGTCTTGCATGCGCTCTAGGAGGGAAAGAGGTCCTCCCGCCGGCTTTCCAGCATATCCCGTCTATGCTTGCTAGTTATGATTGGCGATTGCGGCACGCAGGTCTGATGGCGATTGCTGCCATTGGGGAAGGCACCAGTAAAGTATGTCTGCAACGTTCTCTCTTTACTTCGAGGATTCACTCCTTCCGCTTGTGTATAGGTGATGCAACTGGAGCTCGGTAAAGTTGTAGAGTGAGAGACATATTCTTTACATCGTGCTCTAATACTGAAACATCGGGTACATTTCAACAGCCTCGTAACTCCAATGTTCAAAGACGCCCACCCCCGCGTCCAATATGCGGCATGCCAGTGCCTGTATGCGCTCGCTTCCTCCGACGAATGAACACTTACCTACACCAATATCCAGGGGTCAACTCTGCACAGACTTGGAAGTAAGTACCGACGTGTGCCAACATTGCGTACATCCTATTGATTCTCGTCTGGCACACTAGGAAGTTATCCAGAATCGTTATCACCGACAACTCTTTGCAGCATTGATACCAACGCTTGAAGCCCCTGAACCTCGGTAACGATCCTTGTTACCCTTTGATATGATACTAACCCGGCTGTGGCAGTGTCCACTCGCACGCAGCAGCAGCGTTAATTAACTTTTGCGAGGGTGTTGAAAGGGACGCGCTTCTTCCGTACCTCGACCCAATCGTGGAACGATTACTCAAGCTCCTCAGCCCCGGGGCCGAAACAGGGAAACCGGTCAAAGGATACGTTCAGGAACAGGCCATCACCACGCTGGCTATGGTTGCTGATGCAAGCGAGGTGACATTTGCCAAGGTGTTTCTTGTTTCTATTTCAAGGTGACTCCTACCTAATTGACTCTACAACTCGTAGCATTACGGAACAATCATGCCGCTTCTACTCAACGTGCTCCGAAATGCGAATGATCCGAGCCATCAAAAGTTGCGTGTCAAGGCAATGGAATGTGCAGGGCTCATTGGTATGTGCCTGAATTTTTTTGCCTCTTCAAAGGAGCTTATTTGGCATTCCTACTTTTGGGGTTGCATACAGCCATCGCTGTTGGATGTGACGTATTCCGACCAGATGCACGTGCACTCATTGATGCCTTGATCAACATTCAGAGTAGGATAATCTCCCGGAAGCTTTCGTTGACCTGTCGCCCTGACCCTGTCCCACTGACAGATTCTCCTGTCGACCCTTCAGACACACTTCTGGCTACTTATCTCATGGCAACATGGGCGAAAATTTGCCAAGCACTTGGACCTGAGTTTGAACCATTTTTACCAGTAGTCATGCCACCATTACTGAACGTAGCGAGTGCCAAAGCCGATGTTTCCATCTATGGTAAGCTTTACAACAGCGGTTCCTGTGTGTACCTTTGTTCTCATTTGCTGCTGCAATCTAGATGAGGAACAAGAGCACTGTGCACGAGATGGATGGGAAACCATCTCTATGGACGGTCAAATCGTTGGCATCCGCACCTCAACGATCGACGACAAGTGTCAAGCGTTCGACACGCTCGTCATCTATTGCAGCGTCCTGGGATCTCGACTAGGACCTTATCTCTCGCAGAGTCTCGAACTCACTTTACCGGCTCTGTTGTTCTACTTCCACGAGGGTGTGAGGGAAGCGGCATGTAGGTAGGACTCCGCTTCCTTGTTTTTGTGCCAACCAGGCGCGTGATAGCTGACAATACATGGTCACTCAACCGTTTGTAGGCTCATTCCCCTCCTCGCGTCCTGTGGGAAAACGAGTGGCACGCTTACCCCACCGATGGTCGCCGCTTCCCTTTCAAAGCTTATCTACTGCATCCAGATCGAGACGGACCCATCCTTTGTTGCCTCGTTGTACAAATCTCTTGCGGACACGCTACGGGTCGTTGGAACACACGCACTCACGCCCGAAATAAGTAGTGGGTTGATGGATGGCACGAAACTCCAGTTGCAAAACATGGCTGATAAGCGAAAACGTCGATCAGCCGCAGGTACAGGCAACATGGGCAATGCTGGTGACGCAGGTGGCTTGGGCACCCACAAGCACCCGAACCTTGCGCAAGACGAAGACGACCAGGAAGAGAATGCATTACTGGAAGAAATGGAGGAGTTTGCATTGGAAGATATGGAGAAGGTGCTGAAGATGCTGGATGGGCAACATCCACTGATGATCGCGATTGCGAGCGTCCGCGAGTTAGGCTGTCATCGGTACTTATGGGATACCCAAGAGGCGTTGGGGGAGGTAGAGGGTTGATACTCATTGCATTATGTACTTAGACAGTTTCTAGCAACACGGTGCGGCACTGGCTTTGTCGAGCGGCTGAATGTTGATATGAAGAGCATTACTCTACATGGACTGTCCAGGTTCATGTAAATTTGAAGAATCTTGCTCGCCCCATAATGACCTGGCTCTTGGCAGATATCTGCAAAGACGTGGAATAGATTGCTTGTGTAAGAACGCCCATGCACATAACAGAGCGCCATGAGAAGTAGAACTAGCTGACCAAGTCAGAAAAAGCCTAATTGTGGATGGATAACTGAAGACGTGAGATCAAATGCATCACTGATATTGCGTTGGTTGGGCTAGCCAAACGGGAAAAGGGACGATAAATGAAACTGAAAAAGAAGGGCTTAATCAGCTGGTAATGAGAGCCTGTGATGGTGCAGCCGCGACGTAGCAACGGAATAGGTTGATGATATGCTATGTACTAGCCATGCTAGGGGAATGACAAGAATGTCCACAGAGATAATGCAGGCTGCGCGAGGGTGATGTCAATGAAACGGCAATGGTCGCGGGGACGTCCTTACCAATAGATAGCGAACACGACGACGGCATGGAGAATAGAGAAAGATGCCAGAAATGGTGGAGAGGTCATATCACAGAATACCCGAGTCTTTCAAGGCATTTTGTAGAATGGTTTCCTTCACCGCTAAAAATACTAAACGAATGTTAGTGGTGTCCGTTGCTTGAGTGAGACTGCCTTTGGTATGAGCGAGATAGAAGGTCACAAAGATTTAAGGCGCACTGGGGATAGACCGAGAGGCGAGCACGATTGGTTTGCATAAATCTCCACAGTATGTACTTGGCAGCCTTATTGATATCAGGACCGCCTGAGTACTCGGGGAAATATCTCTCCAAGGGAACCTAGTAAAGTATAAGGACTCCGACGAATTTCTTGCCCAGAGGGCATGAGTTCTTGACGAGCGCACCTTTGGCAACTTTGTCTTGAAAACGTCGATTTTGTTGAGGAAAAGAATAATCGATGTTCTCAAGAACCATCGCGAGTTGATGACAGACTCGAAGAGTACGAGTGATTCAGCCATCCGATTCTATAAAGTATGGATGAGATTGACGATGTGATCGATGTAAAGCAGGACGTGCCTGGTTCTTCTCTTCGAGTAAGACCTGATCATACTCGCTGAGAGCGGTACAGAAAATGATGCTCGTAACACTCTCAAAGCAGTGGATCCACTTCTTTCGTTCCGACCGTTGCCCCCCGACGTCGAACATGTGTATCCTACACGGCACTGAGGGGAGACGAGGTTCTCAAAAGAATATGACATACTGTAATTGACCCATTGTGAACCTAGTTTCCGTGATGCCTGTTGTCTTTAGACGTGCTCGAAGGACATCGTTCTCGGTTGGAAGATAGTTAGGGGATCCGATGCGCAGCACGTCAGTGAAGAAACTTAGACGAGAGAGTGAGAATAAGAGTCATAGGAGATCGGGGATACTTTACTCACTATGCTGCGCTATCCATTAAATAAAACTCACTACTATGATCCATGAGTTTTGGGATGATGGGGTCTTTCCACAGTTCATTTATGGCCTGAGCAATTTCGGGAGAGAATTCGAAAGAAGGTGAAGGGTCGATGCGATAGTCAAAAATACGATCAGCATTTACCTGAGGTGGCGAGAGTTAGACGTAACTACAGGGTAGGATTACTGAGTACTGACCCGGTTATTTGAATCTGTGCAGTCGAGACCAATCTTGCGCATCGCAAGTACGATGGCCTGTGCGCTATCAAGGGTGTTGCGGTAGATGGTTGGCCGGTACGTCATGAGTTCTTCATCAGTAAATCCATTTTGGTGGATAATCTTCATTTGTTTAACGATGGTAGACTTGCCCGACTCTCCAGAGCCTTGAAGAGGGCCAAGTGAGCAAGGGAAGTAATGAAGGCAGTCGAAGGGGGGAAGAAGCGCCCACCGTGCTGGCGTGGTAGACTAACCTAAGAGTAATATTTTACACTCCTTCCTAAGTTTTCGGGAATCTTCCTCGAGCTGCCTATCAATGGCGTCTGATCTTGCCCTTTCAGCCCTGTCCTGGGCGGAGATGCAGTTGCCCATGGGGAACGAAGGGAGGCAGATAGACTAGGAGAGACTGAAATGCGAGAATAGAGAATACGCCAGAGAACAGAGAGAGTGTGCAGCGCAGAGTCAGGGGGGGAGGAAGGGGGGAAGGGAGGGGGGCTGGCGTGAGGGAACAGGCGGAGAGAGAGTCCTGACGATGAGCAGCGGCTGCTTTGTTCTCACCTCAAAGCTTGAACGTGTCACGAGGTCACAACCATCACTGTCACGCTGAATTACTCCGAAGGCGACCACTAGTCGGTACACTAATGATTAGTCTCACAAGTTTTGCCCGCGATTTCAGAGTTGAACGGCTGGTCGTTCGTGAAATCGTCCGATGTTATCTGTGGGCGGCGCCACATGTCAGAGACTCATATCGTATTTTTATCTGCTCAGCGTGCTGCCCTCACTTAATCCTTTCCACGGATGCCTCTTGGCTATGTCTGCGTAATTCCCTACATTCCCGCTCTTTCCCCGTCCATGGGAATTCGATTTATAACTTATTATGTATACTAGTGGCGCATCAAATCCTCGCCATCTTACAGTGGCAGTACTGTTCTCCGTTGCTACCCTGACCCTTCAGCGCTTCAGCCTGCGGCGTTCGCATTCCGTTGGATCTGGTCGACGCCGACATAAATTTGGTTTGCAACGGTGCGAGGGGCATGATAATGATTCGCCCTGGATGCACTCTCAAGTTGCCCAAAGCTTGAGGGTGCTTGAGTCTCCACCGGTCTTTCCTTTTGGATTTGTCTGCTAATCTACGGCCATGTTCAATATATGTAACACCAGCGCTGTAGCGTTGCCTCCGATTGTGCCTCAGGAATGCTTCAAATACAATCGCTCTAAGGTTAGTGATGCGATGCCCCTTACACATTACGGTGTTGGACGGCAGGAGCATTTCCACAGCCTCCCTGAATTATACTGCGATTTGTGCAGCTTCACTACATATCACACCAACTGGCCGGACATCTTGACATGGCAATGCTCTACCATCCATGAATATTAAAGATCATCATCAGGGCACAGGGGGGATCACCTCATATATGCACCCGACTCGCCTTAAGAGTTGACACCATGCATGGGTGCAGTTTTGTTTATCCGTCACCAGCCCTCAATGTTCTTCAGAACCAACACACAGATAGCTGGACAAATTTACCCCACAATGCTGTGTAACCGATAATGGACTCATTAATGTTCGATTTCACAATACTCATAACGTCATAGTGAGTTTGTGGAGTTCGAGCACCGCCATCGAGGCTTGTCACATATTGCGATGTCGCAACCACCAGCGGGTTCCCTACAGCAATACCATCATATTCATATCAAAAGATGTTGGATTGAAAAGTCAAAATCGGAAATACGCTTCAATATTCTGCCACATAAACATATTTTTTTCTCACGTAACCCATATACATGTCGCATACGAATGCATTTGCCAAGAACACATCTTGATCACAAGATGAAAGCGGCGCCGACCAAAGCCCCTGCCGAAGCGACAAGGGTCCCGACGAGCCCACCGAATGAGAAAGGAGTAGAGAGCGCCATTGCAGCACTAGAGCTCGTGGCAGAGTGCGAAGAGGCTGCTGAGCTCGACGAGGAGCTCGATGGCGGAGTCGAACCACCTGTAGACGCAGGGGCGCCAGTGGCAGAGGTACTAGAGTTGGATGCTACAAGAAATGTTTGGTTAGTCAAGATACGGGGTTATATGAGCACCACTTACCACCACACATCTGCTGCTGGAGCTGTTCTGCGACCTGCATATCTGAAGCGGGGCACGATGACGAAAGACATGCCGCAGCAGCTTGCTGGAAAGCTTGCGAGGTGCAGACACAGGATACGTTAGTGCTAGAAACGAAGAGTTAATAAAGTGACGAATATCACACGAACTGAACACATACAAGCTCACGCAACCGTTCTGCGTAGCGGCTGTTGACACACAATTAAGAATGCAGGAGTCAGGAGTAGGTATAGACAAAGGAGCAGTCCCAGAAGGTGACTGTGCCTGCACGGCGAGAGCGCACGAGACAATGACGAGGAGAGCTTTGGCGTTAGCGAACATCGTAGGAGGAGAGTGATACAGTCGTTTCCAGGAATGAAAAGCACGCCTGAATGAATCAACCCCAACCAACGCGCTTTTTGAGGTGGAGCGGAGTCGGAATTATGGTGGGGTGGGGTCACATCCATCAAGGGCGGGGTCGGGAATGAGTCTTCCGAATTCAGGGCCAAGGCGTTTGTAATCGACTGATATATTTTTTTCACACCCTTTACATCACCGGACAAAGCCGATCAGGGAAATTCACGCACTTGCACACAGAAAATTTCCTAGTACATCATCTAGCATGATCAAAGAAGCTCTGATACATTCGTTCTTTACGCTAAAGCGACTAGCTAGTAAGTAGGCCACATTCATGGCTCATATTTTTTGCTATTCAGAGCCAGTGGTAAGATTGGTGGCGGTGTTTGTCGTCCCTGTGTATATATGGCATTAATTATGTAACCAGAAATTCTGCTATGTACTATGTCAGCGGCGCGCTTGGGATAGCATTGAAGAAGCGTCAAGGATATTCATCCAGTATAGCAACTTTTTAACGGATATCTCTCCCAACTTGGGTCGGGTTTTCGAGGTTCGTACCGCTGGTAAACACAATTTCAACATTATTATGCTCAACGTCATTGCCATGTCATGTCGCTTGACAATTGTGGATCGTTCGATTTTCCATTTTTAAATAAGGGGCTACGTTATCAATTAGTGCCATATTGAGAAGCTGAGGAAAACAAGAAAATTTAAAAACCAATACTGTTCCAGGCCAGGCACAGGGCAGCAAACTAGCCTCCTACTGCAACTTTTCATCCCTGTTATGGTGTGATTGTAGAAATACTTAGCAGGTACTGGAGTAAAAAACTGAGGTAACCGGTGCGATGTAAATACTGGATTACATAAGCAAACAACGTAGATAACCCACTAACTTAGTGACTACAGAGTAGAATTCTACATCATATCAAGCAATCAAGGTAGAATACCACCATCACCATCACCATACCAAACACTGTGGGATAAGTTTGCATGAGCATGTGTAAATGGCCATAGACCTGAGTGACCTTCAAAGTGGTCCTGAAAGTTCAAGCACAAAGCATCTATCAGCTTCCTGTCACAGATTTCAGAGCCCCTCAGAGGTTCAGCCCTATTAAACCTATTACTAGTGAGTATCTAGGTTATGCTTATGTGATTTGACTTGATCAGTCACAAGCCCTATATGATTTGCAATATGTTTTGACTCATTGTTCAGGCTTCTGGATGCTGTTCCTTGGTTTCTTGAATTTTCTTACTCTTTACATAGTCCCACCTTTCATTGCTGAAGCATGTGTGTATAAGAGAATGCACAATCCCCCAATGTTGGCAAGGTTGGACATCCATGTCCACAATAGATGTCAATGACTCAGGGCATGTTGTGCGTCATTCTCACCTGCGGCAGCTTACGTCATCTTGTGCCCATTCTTCCGACCATGCAATGCTGGTGCCTTCAGGACAGGGGAGGCAGTGAGTATAGCAGTGGAAGATTGGAAATTAAATGTGGAAGGACCTGAATTCCCAGGTAGTGTGCCAGGTAAGACACAAGAACTCAATGTGGTCATGCATCCGCACCCGAGACTTGCGGAGACAGTGGTGTCTATTCCAAAGTTGAACCCGGAGATCGAGTATATTGTGAGTTTCCGTTATCGCAGGTTCAGCTGTCAATGACTCCTTCACATAGGGCATTGTGATACCGTGCTCACTGGGAGAGCAGAGCACAAAAGCCTGAAAGATTCCTCTGTGTTGTATATTCCGGCCCTTCCAAGTGAGTTCTATGTTCCATGTTCTCAATCATGTATGTGGTTCTCAAAGTTTTACAGTGTTTCGTTACTTTCGTACCTCCATAGCAAACGGGTCCACTTTGTCCGTGGCCTACCTGCACTGTGAGTCTTGGTCTATACTGAAACACAAGCCCGGTTTACAAATGCATATCAAAGCAATTTTCCCGGCGGGGAAGGTGAATCTGGATTCATAGACAGAGCGACCGCACAAGACATCATCGCCGCAAGGCCGCAAAGCGATAGGCTTCGAACCATTTGTTGCGATCAGCGACTCTAATGCGGAACTCGCGGCGGAAGCCAACAGGATATTGTTTAGATGTGTTATTTTGCGAGCCATATGCTGGCGGAGATTGGTTGACGCTGATTTCCACGTGTTACGTTCGGAGGTTTCCATATGCAAATGATTTATGAGTTGCTGGAGTATACTACATGCACATTTGGGCTTGGCGCGGACACCGTTGGGTCGTCAGGGTAGTGATAACGAGGCCTTAGCAGCTTTTTTCTTTATTGGGGAGAGCCTGAGCTACTTATAGGAAAGTGACTTGGCAACGTTTCACTGGCACTGACTTATAGTCGACTTCTGAGCCACTTTCAAGCTTTCAAGTATGTTATGTGTTTCCCCTTGCGCGGCGTACCGTAAGCTTGCGGGAAAGAACCGATAATAGCACACTTTAAGTTTGCAACTACACCAGCATCTTCGGGCCAAGCGCGGCCGGGTCACGAGCAAACTATCTGTGGACACCGGACTGCGGCATACATCTA
This sequence comes from Tylopilus aff. striatulus, assembly GCA_038094335.1. Lineage (NCBI taxonomy): Eukaryota > Fungi > Basidiomycota > Agaricomycetes > Boletales > Boletaceae > Tylopilus > Tylopilus aff. striatulus. The sequence goes on along the minus strand of JBBPTY010000069.1, from coordinate 15,827 downwards.
AACACAGGATATTCTCTTATGATCGTCAGTTTGGGCGTGTACTGGCATAGTATGTACCATGCAAGGACCCTTGGGCCCGTGTGCTGCGGGAAGCTGACGGGTGCCGGCGCGCAGCAGAGAAGGCGGCGCAATTCAAAGAAGCCTTGCGACTCCTCCGACCGGAGTCTTGCAACTCCTTCCCAAGCAGTGCCTCCCTGCATGCGGAAAAATCATTTCCGAGTGCGGCGTTTCATGTAGGTGGTGCGAGAGGACGCACGTCGTAAATACATGCAGCTAGTTCAACGAATTCGTTTGGGAAGAATTGAAAGTGTTGGCACTTTACATGTGTTAGTGAAATTCACGGCATGACATTAGCCTCCGTAATTGCTCCAGGGGGGGCACGTTTGGTCCAAGTCGTCTCCGCAGGGGTCATGATTTGGCTACTAGCTGGTCAATTTCGGTCACTCCTACTGGACTCGGATCGTGTTCTAGTTAAAGTCACTTGACGTGCTCCACTAGTTGCCTGCGGATACTTTATCTGACAAGTAGATCTATCTTGGTGAGCTCGACGTCTCTGCGCGCACTTGCTTGCAGAGTGGTCTGGGTGATCGGTACTAGGGGACATCGGTTGCCTGTTTTCCTCGTTTCCTTATGTGAATGTACCACCACCCACAACTTAGGGGGCTCGTGATATACCTCGCTCGTTAAAATGATGATCGTATTACCGATAGTGTGTTACTTTGCCTTGCCTTCATTTCGCATGGATGATGGATGTTTAGACGTCCGTTCACCACGTGTCATCATAAACATGCAGTATGAACGTCCGCACACCTGTCACAATGGCAACCAGGAAGTCGCGACGCAACCCTGTTCAAGGGTGCGCACATTCTTTCATTATGCACCAAATCTCCCTCAATAACGCAAACCACCGTACTTAGCGCTTGATAATTATAGCCAATCTGCTATCGAAGTCAGTGGCAATGCCGATAGGGCTGAAACACAGTTCAACAACGAAGCGGGAATTTGAATCCCTTCCCTGCCATCGGTCAGATGGCCAGCGGCAGAGCCGTCAATCGATAACGTTACAGCCATGTCAGGTGATGTCGATGGCAACGTCCATGCCACATAAATGGGCGGCGCATCGAATACCAGCTAACCCCAACTTCTGTGCCATCAGACGATGGGTCTTTGGATGCTAACCGAAAGCCTTACCCTCCTCTTGCTCATACGCTATGCGATGTCTGCCACATATTCACTTTCTAGCAGCTTGAAGGGCCAAGATTTCATCAATGCGTTCACTTGGGAGACAGCGGCAGATCCAAACTATGGACGCGTGTAAGTGCCGATTCTCGTCGTTCCCATCACAGTATGTGATAGTCTCTGTGCTGTAGAAACTACGTCGATCTCGCGACAGCACGATCCAAGGGATTGGTGTCTGACTCTGGGAATCAGGTTACATTGCGCGCGGATAGTACAACCGTACTCAATTCGACGGGGGCGGGGCGCGATTCGTTCGACCTGGTGTCTAACAATCGGTATACCACACACGTCGCTATGTAAGTGATGATCCTAGTACTTACCTCATTTCTTCATCCTTACTGTATTTCATAGCTTTGACATCGTTCATATGCCGGAAGGTTGTGGTACTTGGCCAGCTATCTGTGCGTTGCTTGTACCCTCTACAGATACGCTGCAATATGAGCACTAACATCTATTTCACAGGGTCAGTTAAGCTATTTTTCTTCACCTGTCAGTGCCACTCACTTGGAGTAATGAATGTCCTCCTTCAGGGTAGGTCCTTCCTAAGTCATTCACTCTCGATTTGACTGAAGCTCTATTTCAGGAACTGGGCGCAAACTGGCCGTATGGGGTGAGTTTTTCCGAACGACATCCATAACTCATGCAGCGACAATATCCTTAAAACCCGTTAGGGAGAGCTTGACATTGTAGAAGGCGTCAATAATCAATCCCCTGATAGCATTACCTTACACACGGGCGCAGGTTCGTCGTTCCATCTTCTTCCTGTGAATGCTCGATCCCTTGAGTTACAAGAGCTCTAGGTTGTACAATGCCTTCTTACCGAGCGATGAGCGGGTAAACCGATTATTGCAATTATTGGAAGTGTGCTCACCACCCCACATAGAACTAGTCAAGGCACTAACTGCAATGTCTATGAAACGGACAACACGTCTTGCGGTGTCAAGGTCAGCTCGGCGGATAGTTATGGTCCATCATTCAATTCAGCTGGAGGAGGATGGTAAGTCTTATTTCGCCTGCCATCGCAACATTTAGACATTGAAAAACAACAGGTATGCAATTGAGCGTACATCATCATTTATCAATGTGTTCTTTTGGTCGCGAAAGAGTTCAAGTGTTCCAATGGATGTCTCAAATCCTGGTTCACAAATAGATACAGACAAATGGGTACGAATCAGATATCTGCAGGGAGCTTAAATCAAACACTAAAATAAAGTAAAAATGCGATAGGGAACACCTGTCGCATACTTCCCAAGCAGTGTTGACTGCGATTTTGCTACGCATCTCGCTCCTTTCAATATCGTGATAAACCTTGACTTTTGTGAGTCTCCTCCCAGAAGCAGATTTTTTCATTGATTTGTCCTCCTCAAACAGGTGGCGCATGGGCAGGAAATGCCAAGGTTTACAGCGCATCTGGATGCCCTTCAACCTGTGCTGGTATGTTTTTGTTCGTGGAAAAACAGGTTTTCTGACCTTGTAAAACTGCAAGACTACGTGAATAACAATCCGGGGGCTTTCGAGAACGCGTACTTTACTTTCAATTCGTTAAGTGTTTACGAGTAGACGAGGCGGGGTTCGTTTATGGAATGGTTGTGATTTCGGTTCGGATACCAACTGACTGCTGCAGTGCTTGGAGTCAGATATGTCTGCTTTGTATTTAATCCTGCTTGCAGACCTCTGAAGATGCTCGTTGATCGACACCTTGTTCTGAATTTTATATTATAATTGCGTTATCTTCCAGGATATGAGCGAGGACTACGTCGAGATGAGCAAATAGAAAAAACACCAAAAAGCGACGAGCTAAAACTGGCCGAGAAGTGAGGCTATTAGGAAGAGATGTGGGCGTAGTAGAAAGTATACGATTCGAGGAGTGATTAGCCTTCCTCGCGTTGACACAGAGCGCTTGCATCAGTATGAGCACTGTTGACTTGATTTTCGACCTGATATAGCAGCCATGCGATCCCAATCGCTAGGGCAGTGACAGAAGGGGTGTTTCAACACTTGAGTGACAAAGATCCGGGTAGCGGGAGAAAAGAGTTACCGGCGAGTTGGACTCAGCCAACCTTGCCCTATTGTCCAAATCAGGAATGGTGTAACACGGCCGCACAGATCAGTTGAACCACTAAACCTCTTACCACTTCTTATATCCCACTCGTTCTGCGTGTCCCTTTCTTGACTAACTCAAAACTCGATCTACGTCCATCCGTCTACCGTATTCTCTCAATCATGTCCCTCGACACCCTTCCTTACGACCTTTTGTTCAACATCGCGCAGTATCTTGCCATCGACGATATCCATAATCTTCAGGCGGTAAGTTAAGCAGTTTAGTCCAGTTTTATTTACTCCAGATCACACATTCTATCACTTTTTTGGATTACAGTCCTGCAAATCCCTTCGGGCGTTCACACTCACTCGACCCGTTTACCGTGCACTCGCACATGGGTTACTTGCCCGTTCTCGGCCCCTGCCTCTCCCAGCGTTCCAACGTCTCTCGGACCTGTCTACCCCGAATCTAATCAAGGCGGTTGACAAAGCTCATAGCTTTGAGAGGGCTTGGAGAGTTCGTGCACCTCGTCCTGCAAGGTCCATATTTTCTTTGTCTGCAATTCCATCCACCTCATCCGGTCAATGGTACACAAAGATCTCCGCACCTCCGAACGAAGAAATCGACTGGTTATCTCCGATTACGTCTTCATACACCCTTTGTGCGACCAAGAGTGGTCGGGTCATCTGCTGGGATGTTGCACGCGACGTCTGTCTCGCAGAATGGGACCCGCGTACACTCTCCGCGCAGCGGGATAGCGGTGGGCGGATTTCAAATGACAGTAACAGAGTAGATCAACATGATCACGGTAACGATAACGACGGAGGCGACCAACAGGATGTAGATGCCGAAAAGAAGTGGGAACTATGGAAGTGCAGAGTCGAATTCGACGAACGAGCGGTGTACTTTACAATGGCTCGAGTCCTTGCGGGGTCGTAAGTGTATCATTTCACAATCTCGCGCTGCACTCACTTGGATCGACAGATACGATGACAATCGAGTAATGGAGTTCGTTTTGATGAAGCTTGCATTCCCGCCCGAAGTGCGAGACTACCCATCTCCGCTATCTCAACCCTTGTTGTTCACTCCCGAATCTAATTGTTACTCCCTTCCGAAGAGTGCAGCGAACTCGCCGCCACCTTCATCTCAGGGATCATCCCCACAGGACTCGACTCTCCATACATCTAGCACGACCGCAGACTCTACCCATCCTGCCCGTTCACCTATGTCCCCTGGGACCACATCACCACTTCCGGACTGTGCTGACTGTTACCCAGAAATGATGACGCATACGTTATACCACTGTGTAGCCTCGTCGGAGTGTCCGGTCTGCCCTGGCTGTCGGCGCGCCAGTGCTCGGAGTTCTCTTCGCATGGGAATTCTTCTTGAAACACCGCAGCCTATGCATGAACACAAGCCCATTTTCTTTCCACTGACTTCCTTCCACACAACCGGAGTGGTTATGAACGTTTTCTTGTTGGACCCGCCACAACGCCTCTTGAGTGCGTTCGTATGGGTAGCGAGTAGTAACACTATTGGTGAGAAGCTGCGAGTACATGATTTATGCTTCGCATTCTGATAAGCCCTTTCTAGGGCTCTATGTTTTGTTGGATTGGGCCAAAGATGAATACGTTTTCGTGGATACTGGCGTCGGTTGTGTGAGTTCTGTGCTCCTTTGGATGGCGGTCCATAGAAGACTCGGACTGTCCAAACCCTTCTGTAGAGACATCCGGGCTCACGAGCAATTTTCCAGCTTATATCTTCGAATTGGTCGTGCATTCTACATGAGGACCATATCGTCATTCATTCGGAAGAAGCGGATGCCGCTTATCAGCACTTTTATCCCCTTACCATCCTGCGTAATTATATCAAGCCCCGCAGGCCCAGTCTTCTTGCTATTCGGATGCATAGCCATGATTATGCAACATCGAATCATGATCCTCCGCGTGGCTTTTGCCGTCAAGACCTGCCCGCTATTTCGACACGCCTATCGCCGATGAAATCGATCTCCAAAAAATTCGTATTCCCAATTGTTCGGTCTAGTTCTGATCAGGTTTCTGACCCTGGCCTCGCTGCCTCCCATGCTGCAGAAGGCGAGGAATCCCCTTCTGAGGCACGAGATATACCTCAAAGTCGTTCGGAACCACCTCGGTCAGAACCCTCGAACATTCTCACACCCTCAAAGTCTGAAGAGGTTACTGATCAAGAAGAATTGCTAGACAGTGGCTCAGATTATAGAGTGGATGCTGATGACGACGACAGGTGGTCCCAGGAGGCTGTGGCAGAAAGTTCGAGATCAAAAGGGAAGGGAAGAGCTGATAACGAGGCAATGGTTGACACTGATGAACCGGATCCGTCGTCGCAAAGAGCAAAAGGCAAGGGTAAAATGCGGGAAGTTGATCTCGAAAGGGAATCAAATGGAGAGACGAGTCAAGCCCAATCTTCTTCCATACCGCATCAGAGCCTTCATGATCCCCCCCATCTATCTGGGAACGCATCAACATCTCTCCATCCAGATGCTCAAATATTGTCACCAGCTCCCAATCCTTATCCTTTCCCACCTTGGTATCCCGAGTCAGCCCATTTCGTTCGACAGTGGTGGCCGACTCTACCTGGCGTTCCTCGACTAAGTTGTACAGTTGTCCTCCTCGCTGCACACGATCCCGATACTCATCGCACACGTTTCGTTCTGGCGCAACATTACTTCCGCGTCCCAATCATTCACGACTCATCCAGCACGCCAACACCTGACAGTCACTCAAGTGGGGAAGGGGACGACGAGATGCTTCACTTGTGGTACGTTTCTACCCCTTTTGAAGTCGTTTGTGTACTCGATGGGCCGGGTGACAACGATGACGATGAAGAAACGGGCGATAGACCACGTCCCCTTGTAGCTGTCGACTTTGGGCACGCTGTCTGGATCGAGTATGCAGCGGAACCTGGGGGTGTTTACGGTGTGGATGCATCGCGACTTGTAGGGCACCCGCCGTTTTCGGACAGCGAAGACGAGGGAGAGGACGGAGACGAGGTGCTACTTTCCGCTTTGCGAAATGAGGCTCGCAATTCGACGCAATCTTTATCCCCAAATGGCCAGGGTCGTCAAGAGCAGCCTCGAGGCACTGATAGTGAGTCGACTAACCCACATGATGGGGACGGAACGATATACGATCCACGGCGCCATTGCGTCCCCAAATGTCTACGTTTCGTCACGTTCCCGCCTGTCTTTACCGCAGTGGACCGAAAACGAGATGGTCGTGTATGGCGTGAGGAAGCGGTCGTTCGTACACTCGAAATTCCTGACGAACTCGATTTGGATGGGGTGGAAACTATCAACATCGATCAAAGTCAAGGCGCCGTCATTTTGTCAGTCAAGGAGGGCAAGATTTTCATTTTGAGGTATGAGTGAGTGAGATGGCGTGTACAAATGTTGCCGATGGGTTCATTGTGAGTCTAACTCGCTGATTTTGTACCTAACGTATGTATGTAACGAGCGGGCCTTAGGGATACTTTACATGTTCTACTATATAATAAAGCAGTACAACATGAGTCTGACAATGTGATTCAGAATCTCGCCAGTATTCATATGGCGATGCTCTTTCCTAGGTTCAAGTTCATGTGCGGCAGCTACTCATTTCCCGTAGAGACACCACGCAGGGCATGCGTGTCTGCTGTGATAGCAACCAAAGTTTGACTCGGTATTGAAAAGGTCCGAGTCCTTTATTTCGCTTCGTTCTTCGCTCAAAACGATCCAGACTCAAGTGGACTCGCCGCTAGCTGTCGTCGTGACTCTGCTTCAAGCAATGGATTATATTCCTATTGTTAAGATAGGTAGGGCAAACTACGAGCTGACGTGGATCCCAAGTGCAGAAGCATTCGAAATGGGCGGAGATGATCATCGTGAGTCGTTGCCTCATGCCTGTTCCCAAGATGAAGGGCACCTCAACGTGGCATGGTGCCAGCACCACGGCAACGGTGCGGCTACGGAACGTGCAGCTTAGCTAACTGGAATGCCTGCCTGAAGCCTCGCTAGTGAGAAGGGTGTTCGAGAACAAGATCTCCACCCACTTCCCAAGCCTCATCCCCCCAGGACCGTCGTGTGTTTGGCACGTCCTCGAACTAGTCCGGTGAAGTACATCCATGCATCTTGACATTATCGTGGTTCTGAACATACGAATGCGCAGCGACCAACCTCGACACTACCACTCGCATTTGCTTGTCAGACCCCCCATCGAAACCACTAGCCTCAGTGCCCTACTTTTCCATGTCCGTGTTCCAGCTGTGGGGTAGTGGGTCGTCGACCCCGAAGCGACACAGCACACTCAAGCCGCCACCCTTAACCCCCAAACTCACGACCGGCACGTCTCCTGAGTCCCCGCCTCATGCGACACACGACGCACAATGGGAACATGTCAAACAGTCGCCTTCGTCGCCCGACGACGAGACTACGTATGAGAGCCTTGGGTATAGCCAAGTAGACAACCGAGACCACCTGTGTGGGGCGCCAACTGGACCTGCACCCACTCAATGGCAGGAGGAGATGGAACAGCTGCGTCGGCAGCTCGACGCGTCGCTTGCAGCGCAGCGCAAGGCAGAGAATGACCGGGACAAGTGGGAGAGAAAGGTTATGGAGCTGCGGACCAGTTTCCGCTCGGAGCGAGAGAAGGACGGGTCCTCCGGTAGGAACCGTCGCGAGCGCGACAAGGAGAAAGAGGCCAACGCGGCCGTCCTCGCGGCAGACGCCACTAGGGAAGAGAACGAGAAGCTAAAGGGCATGTTGCAACAACAGACCAAGCAAATGGATGCTGTACAGGAGAAATCGAAACAGGAGCGCACGCAGCTGCAATTCGAGGTGGAGAAACTCAAGGGAGAGCTAAGCTCCGTTCGCGAGGCACAAAGGGAAGAGGCGGCAACGCTGAAAGTGAACTTGCAAGAGCACGTTCGGCGGATTGAACACCTAACGGTCGACCGCGAACGTGTGCGGAAAGAGAAGGAATCTATCAGAGGAGATCTTAGCGCAGAGATCGACCGATTGAAGCAGACGCACGCAAAAGAGACCGAGCAATTCAAAACGGCATTCGAGGAGGTCAACCGTGAGCGAGGACAGGCGCAATCGGAGCTGCGGAAAGTCAGAAAATCACTCGACGCATATGCTCCGAAGTTAGACGAGTGTCTTCGCGAAACCAATGATCTTCGCCGCGAGCTTTCCAATGCAAGGGAATCGACCCGCTTGGCTGCAGAGCTAAGGCAACGTCTGGACATTCAGCACAAAGAGCTATGCAGTGCCCGAGAGGAATCATCCGCTCTGAAGAAAGAATTCAACCAACTCCTGACACTCCTAGAGGACCGGACCTCGGAGCTCAAAGGCGCGCAGAGCTTCCTCACTACGGCCGATGCCTTCTCTGGCGCGGAAGTCACTAGTACCCTTCAGAGGCTTAACGCCGAAGTGCTGCAGAGCACCGCATTCATGGCCGAGTCCATGGTTGAACTATTCTTGCGCGAGACGTCGCCGCAAGTGTTGAAGACGGATGAACAGCTAGCGGCATGCAAACGAGCATCGGCAGCAATCGGCGGGGCCATTATCCATTCCCTTGGTACGAAATCTCATGGGGACGATCCTATCTTGATCCAGATCGCATTCCAAGCGTATCTGATGTATCGTTTACGTTGGATTGCTTGTGCTTGGATTATCGGTGGGGATGAGAACCACAATCGATTCATTGACGCCATCTACCAGAGTGTGCATGAAAAAGGTCAGTGATCGTTTCGCTAAACTGGTTACTGGGAGACGGACTTACGCACATAATCAGAAGCACAAGCGATCGCTGGCCGTTGGCGTGCGCTCACGCGTGCGCATGTCCCATCGACGCCGCTCGATGATTCGCAACTCGCGTTCCAAATTGCCACCAAGATGATGATATCTGGCCTTGCTGATATCCTCCTCGGCACGGGATGTTCAGCGCCAAAATCAGATATTACGTCTGCACTCACTTCCAAATTCGCTGAGAAACTGTCCTTTTTGGTTTCTTTAGCCATGCGGGTAAACAAGATCGTTGGAGAGGAGGTGACCTCTGGCGATTTCGAGGTATTGGCCGTTCCACCCGCGACCGCCTTTGATAAAACTGCGATGGAAGACTCGTACGATGATGGACGGTCTGCAATGGAAAGAGGGAATAGTATCTCCAAAGTACTGTGTGCAACAGACCTGGGTCTGAGGAAAAAGACGCGAGTAGGAATGACAGGAGACAAACAGTGGGAAACAAAGGTCCTACTCAAGCCCAAGGTAGCCCTCGAGTCCGTCATTGAGATTATGGATGAGTAGGCAGTGAAGACAGGGTCAGGCTCGTTATAGCTTGCATAACTTTCAGGTTCTTTACGCGTCATGATTTTGTGTTGCGATGTATCGTCTGTAGGATAGTTGGTGTTTAGCGTAGTGTTCTTCGTCCTGCGCATGTTCTGTTACTCCTGAGAGTTAATAAGGAGGTCGTGTATTAGCTCAAATCTGAACGAAGGTAAACCTAACTAAAGCAGTATCACGACTCACATGGTGCAAAGACTCGGAATTGCCATTAGCGTGATTCGTGAACCACACGCGTTTCGGTTTGCCAGTCTGATGTGATTCTCCAGAGCGGGAATCAGGGCTAGAAAATGATATAGACTGCAACGTCATCAACTCCTTTGACTGGGAGCAACTTGAATGACAATTCTTTGGACAACGCGCGAGGAAAAGGGGTTAATGGATGTATCGTATTGAGATGAAGCAATCCTATGTGTATAGTTACGATACATGATATGCGATGCGATGCAAGCGGGATAGTGGGGATGTAGTGAGGGAGTGGGTGAAAGCGCGCAGCGCTTCCCGGCTCCCGGCGGAGGTCCCCCGTCGAGCAGGAGGTATGAGCTGGGAGGGCGGATGGGATCGCCTCGCAGGAGAACCACTACTCGGGGTTTATCTGCGCACCAGGAGCCCGATGTGGGGCGGAGAAGAGGGGCCGAGGTTTGAGGCGTCAAGTCCAGGGCGTTGTGGGCGGGTGCGACGTAGGGCCGGGACTTGAGGGAGCTGCTCGGCTGGGCGAGGTGGAAGTACGAGGAGAGACTCCGGCATGCCGTTTATTCTCACGCTCGTCCGCTTCGGAGCAGTGGGCGCTGCGTCTCCTCTCGTGCCTCCGAGGTACACCGCAGAGCCATACGATATGAACTCGGATCAGAATCTTGGCAATGGCAGGTGACACAACAATTCGTGCTTGGTCAGCCAGACTTACGAGCATCTGCCACATCTCGGACTCGGGCCTTTCGTCGGAGATGGATAGCTTTCCTCGCTGGTATTCGCGTAGGCTGTTCTACAAACCATGGTCACAGAGCAGATGTTCTCTCCATTGTCCCATACGCTCTTCCATCCAGCCGGCTTCTCGGTCTGCTTTATCACACTGAGGATCGCCACAAAACGACCGCTAAACTGGCTGAGTTGACATATGATATACGAAATCTGAATATCGATCCAGCAATCATAGATGGCGTCATGGGGTTCGTATCAGGAATTGCAAGAGGATGCTTTCGGTGAGAACTAACTGTGCGTTCCTATGTGAGGTCGCTGGAACCATAAGATAATGCCCTGGGGGTCAGACTACACTCTTGGATAACCCATGCACAAGTATGAAGATAACCCCGTCCGAAGGTTGATACCGACGTTGAGATTGCCTTCAATACAGCATATCCGAGATTCTGCATGGACGGAAAACGATTCATGGTCTTATCAAAGAAACGGCCCTCGTGAGAATGGCGTGCAGTAAGTGCAGCGATGGAGTTGGCATAGTTTTTTTCCCATGGCAGCGGAGCACGAGCACCAATCATCAGGAGAATCCAGGATAATGAGCCTATCCAGATGTAACTGTAGCATTCCAGTCAGCATTCAATTCTGACCTGAGGATGTGCGACGTACCGTAAATAGATTCCGTCGGCCAGTCTATCTATGTTGTTGGTCGCAGGCAAAGAATTTCGGTCCCACTCCGGCAGTGACTGAGTATCAGATATTTGGGGTCAGTCGCGTCCAACCCTTGCGGGAGTACAACCCTGAAATGTGGCCTTGCACCTGTTCCGGTATCGATGAGCTGGGACATAAGATATTCTCTGTAGCCACGATGCTCGGCTCCGAGTCGCTCTTGAGACGCGACCAACGCCTGCTGCTGGGACGACTGATCGAGTCTCGGTAGCAATATCAGCTGGCAAACGTGAGAGATTCGCAAGCGAGACCGAGCTGGGGTTCCTGCTCAGCAACCGCATGCATGTTAAGGTTGGCGAAGGGAGCCCGAGGCTCCTAGATATTTCAGTACGTTCAAAGCCAACACAGATGCCAAATTTCTTGATGGCCGTCATGCTTCATGAACCTAGCAAGCAAACCCGAGGCAGAACGCGGTACCAGGGAACGAAGCCTCAATGGGGTTTAGTTTGGGCTGCTACCAACAACATCAGAGTGCGCACATCTATGATAATCCAGCATTCTAGTGGCCCTCTACTGATACAGCGCACGGAAGCTGGGTTCGTTACCTAGTGCGCCACCAGCAGCCGCACTGCTACTCATTGGTCACAAGGGAGAGGACGAGCCAGCATTACGTTGGCATCTGATATAATCAAGAGTCATAGATGCCGATCCTTGCTATGTCACGGCGTCACACTCTAATACGAACATGGCCGAGCCAGCACCTCTCGAATGCTACTTTGCAGGGTTCGCCGCCGTCGGATTCAAGTACAAACCAGAGACCTCAGCCCACAAAAACTTTGAACGTCTCTGCAGAGTGTCTGGCTGGGTGGGCAATTCATCTGCACGCACAGAGGCGCGCCAAGGCTTCAAAGATGCCCTTGTCCAGCAGTTCAACTTCCTCTATGGCGTCGACGGAAATGACTTGGCCGCGTGGCAAAACCTCTGCGAAATAATCAGCATCAAACCGATCCCCGATTGCATCGACGAATGTCGCAAGGTAAGTGGCACAACTGGCCATTGTCGTCCATGTATTCTAACCGTGTTGGATAAGGTGGTTTGGGATGCCCATGTGAATATTGTTGATCTCATTGAAGTGGTCAGAACAGGACAACCAGTGCGACATTTCAACACGCTAGATGACCTTGCCGCATATACGAAGAAAACGGATAGGTTCTTTCCCAAGGAGAATGCATACCAAGGCGGATTACTCAAGGAGTTATTGCGGGAGATCATCAACCCCTACTTTGGAAAAAGGCGCAACGGAAGCCAAAAGAGAAAAGCAAGGAGGGCACGTAAGCGGGCAGCCGCTGCAACTTTGTCACAATCCTAGTGCAATCAAGCAAAGTCATGTAGAAGGTACGCAGTTGCGTATGTATGCGTCAATAACTAAACAGCTGTATCAAAGCGTAGCCTCTATAAACCCAGTGAATTCCCGTGAAAAAGGAGTGGGAGGAATGCGCGATGTAACGGAGGAAATGCGGCCGGGGGTACTTCGCTTTTTCCTATTGTCAGCATATAATGCATTCTGTTGCATCTGGTTTGCTCAATCGCGCTTCAAGGCGAACATGCAACGTGCCATCCATCGCAATGAACGGGGTGCTGCTGAAAATATCGACTAAGTCAAGTATGCACCAAGACAAAACATTCAGACTTACTCGTACAGGAGTTCTGCGCCAGCACCGTCGTCAAGTGGAACGACAATAACATTGGTGTAAGTCCCACCGCCCTCGTCTGTCCACTGCTCAACACGTGGCGGGCTCCATTCCTTCTGGTTCAGGAGGGCGGCATCGAGTGCGGTGAGAAATGTGTTGGAAGCGCGATAGGCAAGACGATAATTGCTCTTCAGCCGCACTTCGATGGTTTGTGGTGCCTTGGATTTAGACTTGGACTTTTGTGACGGTGTTGGCGGAGAGGGAAGGGGAGACTGTGCAGTAGGACTGCCGATTTGGTCCGGCGATGGCGATAATGCTATCAAGTCACTCGTATGGCACGAATTCTCGGCAGACATGGATGCATTTGGGGACGCTGGCGGTAAATCAACGACCAGCCTCGAGTCGACAAAGGTTGGCGGACTGTGCTCTAGCAGGCAAAGCGCTACTTGCCATATGCCTACCGGTGTGCGAGCAGTAGGCGGCGACGAGAAGAAGGTGAGAGACCATATCCGGCCTGTAGCAGAAGGAGCACGTTCGCAAGGTGTTCAACAGTGGAAGCGAAGGGGGGCATACCTCGTGCAATGAACTCAACGCTGACACGACCGGTCACTCGCATGCGTTTCTGCCAGAGATTGATGCTCATTTCTGCTTCAAACATCCCTTGACCTTCCACCTCACGTATGGACACTTTGTCTGCTGCGGTGAAGCCGAGCAAAAGCGCGTCTGCACCTGTAGAACATCAATTGGGATGATATTGATCGATGCCTGAGCATCACTTACGAGGACTCGTGCTCAAGGGTGTCATTTGCCTGGTAAAGGGTGCTCGTTGACATCTTAGCGACTGAAAAAGACGCTGGTTGGCAGTGGCGAGGCAAGCGAGGCGTATCTCGGACACGGTTGACTGTGAGAGTGGGGCTGCGTGTACAAGCAGTGACGGGAGAAGTGTATCACGGCAGTTCAAGACAGCCCAGTAAATTGCAGAGTGGTGCTCGATGAATGGTTCTTGCAAGAGTGCGGAAAGATCTAGACGATAAGTTCGACATGCGTTGGCACAGCTGTCGAGAAGGTTGGGCGAGTCTGCGTTAAGGACGAGGTCGCGAATAAGTGTAAGGACGGTCTGTCGGACTTGTTTGGAAGTGCGCGATGAGGTGAACGGTAGCGTGGAGAGCCATGGCAAAGAATTAGAATGCGAGTGCTTGCCACTGACTGGATGAGAGGTACTGCTACCACCGATGTCGACATTGTCTGGAGTAGACGAGGTAGTCGGAAATGTAGACTGGCGAGAGAACTTTTCGTCGAGTGGATATGCAGATCCGCTGTTGGATTGTCTGCCATGAGATGGTGAGATGGTCTCGTATGAAGGGGGTGCGTCCGTGTGATTGTTGGCAGACTCCACTGCTACGTCGTCTTCGTCGTGGTACTTTTGCAGGATGACCATTGTTCAGTTCAGTACTGCGGCGGCTCGTAGTCAAAAAGTAAGTGATGTATATGATGGTCATATGTTGACATGTATGGATGCTGCAGCTGTGCACTGCGGAGGGGCTGAGTACACTCTCTACTATCATAGGACCATGTTGCAAAATTCAGAGCCACCTTTCTTGTAGCACACTTTATACCTAACAAATAAATCATTAAAAAATTCACAATAGCTGTTGAGCAGGCATCATGCACTCCTAAACAGAGGAAAGCCCTCAACTTACAGTGGTGACTACTCAAAGGAGAAGGAACTCTTATTCATCAGCAAACCCTGGTTTGTGCCATAGTGCTCATAGGCTCATAATACTTTCATAGTATATTCATAGTTCTCATTGTTGAATACTCTGTAGTCACTGTTATATTGGTAGTAAGTAAGTACACACCTGTTGAATACTCTGTAGTCACTAAGGCCCAGTCCAGCTTACCTCGGCTATGTAGCATTTGCTTCGGGTAGCTGACAACTGCCAGGTCATATGACTGCAAAGTCATGTGAGCAGGCCTTGGTAAACATCCCACACACTGACCATATCGAGGCCCTGCTTCCCCATGTTATTGGTGTCTCTTACATTAGGTCATACTGAACGATGAGCTTGTCTGGCTCATCATCCCACTCCTCATCCCGGTCCCGCCACTCCCTTTGTTTCAACCCAATACCCAACTCAACGTTACAGGCCCTTGGCAACACCAAAAAGCAGCGGACTCCCTGGTCCCATGACAAAGTCACAATGTTCCTTTGCTTCCTTCTGCAAGAAAAGGACAAATATGGGGACAGCAACTTCAAGAAGCAGATGTTTCGGCAAGCTACTGATTATCTCAATCAGATGTTCCCTGGATCTACTGTTTCAAAGTTGGGTTCTTCATACTCAACGAAATGGGCGAAGGTATGTTTTTCTTTATCCTTCTTTTCAGTCCACTGATTGATTTCATAGCTCAAATCCGATTATTTCATTGTGTGTTCCCTCAAGACTGCTTCTGGCGTTCATTATAGCGATGCAGAGGGCATCATTGTCAATCAAGATACTCAAGTGATGTGGGACACCTATGTAAAGGTATGCCCCCTTCTACTAATTACTATGATATATTCTGATGTGTTCATTCAAGACTCACCCTGCTGCAAAGCACTTCAGCAACAGGGGCTTCCCATTTTTTGACCACATTGCCACCATCTTACCATTGGGGGCTGTCAACAAGAGGCAGTATGTATTATGAGCACACTTTTTCCAACCCTAGGGTCCAACCCTAGGGGGTAACCCTAACCATAGAATGGCCTAATCAGGAAGGTAGGGGGGACTGAGCACAGCGAGCGAAGCGAGCTGTGCGAAGGAGGGGCTGTCTGTCTGAGGGGATCCACAGGTAACAGTGGGGACTTTTCATCGTCTCCACACCTGTTTCGCCAGAATTGGCTCGTCAGACCTTTATTATTGGATCCAAACAAATAGTAGCC
>JBBPTY010000068.1:0-35292 GCA_038094335.1 Tylopilus aff. striatulus | reverse complement strand
ACCCACCTTATACACATTCACCTTATGCACCTCATCACACACATTGTTCACCCAACAATGTCAGGAGGTGGGGGTGGGAGTGATGAGAGGGGATGGGGGAGTAATAAGAGGGGGTGGGATTGTGATAAGGGGGGGTAGGAGGGAAAGGGGGTGTGACAAGGAGGGATGGGAGGGGAAGGGGGTGTGATAAGAGGGAGTTGGAGGGGGTATGATAAGGGGGGTGGGAGGGGGAGGAGAAGTGATAAGAGGAGGTGGGAAGGAGAGGAGAAGTGATGAAGGGGGGTGAAAGTGGAAGTGGAAGTGAGAATTGGGGATGGAAGTAGTTTCTCTTCTCACTCAGTATTCACACTTCCTCCCCCCTTATCATCTCACTTCCCTTCTTTTCCCCTTCTTTTCCCTCATCACCCTCCTTCCTTGTAGATGTCTGGAAGAACTGGAATTGCCTGGAATTCTGTAATGTTTTTTCCAAAAGTCTGAGAATAACTGGAATTTCTGAAAAGCTGGAAGTAAAAAGACTTGTTTGCTAATGATTCAATTATGCATGTCACCTACTCAATAATGTCCAGCCACCCACATTACCCATCAATAATGGTCTAATGCATCTGACATAGTATATGCCTAACCAGTCAAATTATTCATCCAATGTTAGTCCAACCCCTTTTGTGCAACATGCACCCAACTACACATGTAACACACCAAACACTGATATAATGCATCTGATGTGATGTGCATCCAACCATTGGCATGCATGTCATCCATTCCACTCACATTACCCAACTGACAATAATCTGGTGCATTTAACATGGCATACACTCAGCCACCTATATCACTCATCTAACAGTAGTGCCCCCCTCCCCCCTGACACAATGTGTGACCAACCACCCATGTTATCCACCTGACAATAGTGTGATACATCTAATATATACCTAGTGTTCACTTTGTATAGTAGGCCAGGCACAAGCCAGGGCTTTCAGGCCAAGCTAGGCCCTTAACATCACTAGTGGCAATCCAAGCTCAGCACATGACAAGGAATATATTGATCAATAATCACTCAGTAAGCTCAATGCATAATCTATATGCTTACAAGAACTATTAAGTAGCTAGTGTGTATAGGTATAGCTAGGACAGTAGCTAGGAGTAACCATAGAATTATTATTGCCTCTCACCCACTAGGGGTCACTTGTCTGATTCTTGAGCCACACACTTTGCATGTCAACTTTATCCTTCCCCCCCTTCTCACCAACACATTTATATGGTCCAGCCCTCTGTCATCCTTGCATTATTGTCCCTTCTTTGCTCAATCATCAGACAATGTATTGTACAAACTCTTGATCAAGTTCTATTTGTGTCACACCATGCCATGATGGATCAAGATTTGAGATGAACTGTCAACTCATCATCCCTATGATGACAAGCATACCTGAGTGGCAAAGGGGAAAAACAGTTGGCAGAATGGTAGGAACACAAGGAGATGACTGAGGTGACACAGAGGTTAAAAACACCAGTCAATGGAGATGTGCCAAATTGACAGTGCAAAGATTGGCAGTTGCTCCTCACTTGAACCAACAGATATTTTCTTGATACTCCAAAAAAAATCTTCTTCATGTGCCAGTATGGGCTACACAACAACTCAGAGCCCATCAGAACACTACAAATACTAACACCCTTCTCAATGGGTTGCATACTGTTGCATGTGTATGCTTGCAACTAGGAGCCATTTCCACCTGCGTGGTTTCTGCGCATGATGCTATGCACATGGACCATAATGCTTGATATTACAATGTCAAACATGCCAGTGGGAGCACTCGCTAGCGCCAGCAGGAGCTTGTAGAACGCCTGAAACTGCGAGTCAAAAAATCATAGACTGCCTTTGAACGCTTTTCCAACACCCACCAACGACAGGCCACGTTTTAGGCAAACTCCGTCACATGAAACAGGGGATGTGCCACTTCGCTCTTGAAATGGAGTCCTGCACACTGGGCGCGCAGACATTGTCATAACAAGGCATATTACGATATGGAGGCACCAGGTGGTCCAGGTCCTAGGCACCCCAGAAAGTTATCACTATCTTATCCACCGGTATCCGAGTCGACTTCTTTGTCGCGTCTAGATCATGATGATGTTCCACTGTTCGTTTGGAATAGCTGTCGTTCTTTCCTACCCCTTCTCGCTATAGGGAAGACTCCCACGGTGATGTTGAACACGTCGACGTCGATGTCGAAGAACACGATCTTAACTCACCTCTCAAGATTACGGCGCAGCAACCGACTTTTTCTGACTCATCTTTGTCGGTATCGATTTGGCGACGATCGTGGATGATTGCAATCCCGCAGCAGATCCAACATCCGTGTGGTGTGGCACATCAAACAGCATCCATTCTCGTCTCAAGCCCCAAAAGCGGCGTCGTGCCCTGACTTGGAAGGCGCGCGTCAATATGTTCATCACCGCGCAGCGGGAATGACAATGAGCTGGCTTCGCGGGCACCGCGGACTAGATGGGGTCGCTCGCCTTTCAGTACGGATACGAGCTGATTGGCTGCAAAGATCCGAGATGTGGCACGCATACCCTCCTGGGCAGCGAATCCAGATACGGCCCGGCATCATCACTAAGCCTGAGATGCTTCTGTGCCTCGTTGTACCTTCCAAGACATCCAGGCACGCACACCCTCTTGATCTTGGGAGACATTTGGAGCAAGTTCACCGGCAAACCGGTCTATTCTCAAGCTCTTTGTCCCTCCTGGGCTAGACTCAGTGACCGCGGGGGTACTCGAGATGAAATTAAAACAACGTGACACACACCCCGTTCGCAATACCAAAGCGAGGGGTTGGATATCCTGTCGTCCCTGTACCTGTCTGTTCCATCATGATCATCACCCCACGACTCTAACCATCCTTTCTCGAGCCATCCGGTCGAACTCATTCCTTTCCTCGCGGGTGACAACCAGCGCCGGTCCTTGGTGGACCCTCCATTCTTCGAGTACGTAAAGCAAGCTCAGCCTTCGAGATAGGGGCACTGCGCAACCATCGGGGACCGCCTAGGCAAAGCTCCACGTATGTGTTGTCCCATTGAGGTCCGCCCAGGCACGCCGGGTACGCCAATCATTTTCCCGTCATGGCTCCGCTGATTGAGAAATCACATAGGCGGGTGTTGGGCCGCCCACTCGCCGTTTGACCGTGCCCATCACCTTTTCCGTCGTTCTCTTGTTTTTCGCGCGCGCGCTCGCGCGTGGCATAGCAACGTGATCAAAGACCGTCAATGTCCGGAAAGGCATTGGTAGCATGCGGGTCCTGTGCGTGATACCCGATCTCAATTCAATGGGACCAAGAGCTGACCAAGACTGACGCAGTTGCTGACCAAGGGAGGTACCTTGGTGTGCGCGCGGTCGAAATGGACGTAGGTATGTTATGCATCTGATCGAATAACCCCAAATAAGCTCGCGTCCAATCCGGTTTCTTTTCCTCGTTCGCGCCCGCGGTTTCCAACAAATCTCAGTCATCAGGCACGACCAACACAACAACAAAGGGATCACGGAGTTTCTTTCCCTTTCTCTTCGTCGCCCACACTGACGAACACGCTGGGGACTCGACAGGCATGTTGCGAGGCCGTGCATAATACCGGCATGGCGTGCTAACACAGACATGAACGCACTGCTCACACCCCATGGTGCCGTTAAGCTTGGCAATAAACCCGCCGGTCCCTTTTCATTTTTCAACACAGATCGCGCCGCTACTTCCGCATATAGGGCGATGCTCCATGTGATGCATGCACTGGCATGACTCGGCGACCCGTTGGAAGCATGTGGACACCCCGGTCGAGCGAGGGCGAAAGAGAGGTATGGGGCGGCGTATAGGCTCATGCAACCTATATGGGGATCCGAATAGTGCTACGATGTCACGGATGTTTGGGTTGGTCCCTGGCAGCATTTTCGCGTCGGACGCTGACATGACACGGATGTTGACGGCTGATGCGTGGCAGCCTACTAGGGTGTCGATGGGCTTCGACAGGGCGGAGACAGATGTATCGACAAGTCGCGAAAGATCGGTGCATATATACCATGTGCGGAAACAGGCAACGAAGTGCCCGGGGGTGACAGTATCAATTGACGCGTGCACAGTAAGTGCTATCGGAGCAACGGTCATCATCTATTGTCTCACCCCCAAGGTTGCCCTCGTCTTCTCCGTTGGACGCAGCCCAAAAGGGACTTATAAGAGCATGGTGGCTCACAGCTACCTTGACTATGAGAGCCTTTCGAAGACCGAGTTGTTAACATGACGATGTGGCATTCCAAAGTCAGGGGCTTTTTTCTTCGTGATCAGATCGGGGAAGCGCTGCCCGGCGGTGCGCAACCGAACGCTCTATCTAAATTGAACCACAGCCTTGCATTTCGCATCCGTCTGCTCATATGTCGCATTTTCAGGAACACCTTGGGCAACCTTAATATGGGGGTGTCAACTTGATCTTGAAGATGATATGATCGATACTCGATGAACGAGTGTCCTGCACCCGTGGCACTTCTGGGGGGGGTTAGGTACCACAGTCGAGACTCGAGTGTATCCGACGTTCGTCCCGGGTGTAGAGCAAGTGTCCTGAAACTAGATGCGGCGGTGCTTGCAAGCGCTCTGTCTCACTGATCGGAATCACAGCCTCCGTGGCCCCCAACGGGGCTCCCTTCCGCCTTCTCCAGATAACGTTCCAATGAGTTGTATGACGCGACGATGATCCAGCTCGAGAGCGCTCATGTATTGCGATCATGTCCAACGTCATCTATCCCTGGAGAACAGAGATTGATCCAGCCCTGATTGAATAGCATCTTAGATCGGCAATTGCCGACAGAGGTTGGATCATTCCCGAGTCCATGTCCTTGGTTCATCCGACGGTCTATCCCGTGCGTTGCAAATGCTTCTCGACATGCGTAAAAGGATAATCGCGTCCCACGGTTTGCTTTCTTGACGTTCAGTGGTCTGGTAACCCTTCGCGATCAGCGGTGGACAGAAGTACATGGATACGTGATACGACTCCCTGAGTCGTTCGAAGCACCGCCGTCTCTCCTACGGCATCATATCTCGTAGGATCGTCGCCACGACTCGGACTTCGTCCCGCCATCCCGATGGGCAGCTCATTTGACAAAATCCTCAGGGTGGACCAGACAGACCAAGTTTCCCCAAGCGAGGCATCCGACCACCTCGTATTTACTCGATCTGAATGTGTCCGCAAGAAACCCTGTCTCTCGTGATTTCATATATTATATTATGCATCTGGGAATCACCTCCAGAGAGCGCACACTAACTACACTTTGATGGGGGTTCTTCCACGCCGGCTCCGAGAGCGGCGGGTGTTATCACCAGCGTTCACAATCAGTAAAAATAGGGTCATAACCATCACTTTACCATGGTCGTCAACGTAGATCCTGTCCCATAGCCCGGACCGCTGCCACCCGCGCCGCCATCGTCGTCGTCGCACGGTTATTGAGAACCCCGGGGGGGATGACGACGATAGTGCGGGTGTACCTTCCCACAAGCGAGGTGTTGACCGGCGTTGTTGATGTGACTTGGACGTTGGAGAGTCCCGGCCCGCGATGTCCACCCCTCACCCAAACGATGAGACCGCCATCGCGATCGCGCGCATAAAAAAAAATTAAAAAAAAAAAGCACCGTCGCCGATTCGGACGTCACGATAGGCCGCGCGTCGAAACGCACAGCAGAATTCAAAACCAGGCTCGCCGTTATCGGAAACCGCATTCCTTTCATGGGGCCTTGATGCGATACGACCTGAAACAGACATCGTAGGCCTGTTCGCATGGCATAGGTTGGGCGGTGGGCCGATCCACCTTACGCATGCGCAAGTGACAGCGCGCGTCGAGGTGGCGTTCTCGATACTTTTGTTCCGTAGACGGGGGGGATACCAAGTGACGGCTTGCAACCGGATCCTGACGTTCTCGACTCCAATGGACCACTGGGGCCGTGTCCATCATGACGTGCACGCGATCACTCAGGGGTATGCTAATGAAACGTGTCCTCTACACGTTGGATGACGAGACAATGTACGCGCGCCACGAAGAATTCGGCTTGCCACTGGCAAGGACAGCCGTTTCGAGTACAAAGTGTTCGTCATATAACGTTAAACTTGACGTAAGCGTTGTACACCAAGCGTAACCATCATGCCATGCTTGCTGTTGGTCTGAGCATGGCACATGCGACTCGTATGGTCCGGGAACAAGAAACTTGATGGATGGACAGCCAGTGTTCAGGCTCGGAATGAGTCGGACAAGCCAGAACGTCGTCACATATGCGCGGAACGCCTCGTGTGCTGAGACCGCCGTGACACGCGTGTTCCAGGTTTCGCCTGTGAATGTCCCATCATAACGCCCACCGCCCCATCCAAGTTTCCAAACACGTTTTTTCCTATCAGTCGCATGTGGATCCGGCCAGGTCCGTTGCGCGGTGTCTGAGAGTTGGGGCTGCGCCAATGAAGCTTTCTTTGATGCTGATGGCTCGGAAAACGAATTATAAATTCAAAGGATGGCCATCAACGCTCTCCACGAAGGTCGATCATGCCACACCACGCGCCCATAGACATCATAAGGGTCCCGATCCGAGACTGGAGTGGACACGACAAAATCGATAGGTGGCAACAAAGTTTATTTTCATCTCCATCACGCGAGCGCGCTCAGGAAGAACTCGATGAGCCGGGCGCATATTCTTAGGCGAATCACGCCAAGGAAGTGGCGAGGGGGTTAAGCAAGTAACCGGGCGCCAAACCTAGAAGCAACTAGGCTAGTTCTATCTCACACGATGTTCACACGGCTGTCACCACCAGACACCACGGAAAGTCCCGATGGGAAGAAGACTGGATGAAGGTGAAGCAAGATTCCGTGTCGAGAGAGGATTCTGTTTCGAGCCTGTGACCGCATCATTGCAGGTTTGATCGTAGCGATACGAGATTACGTTATGGGTCGCCGAAAGTTAACCGCGGCAGGGAATATAGGGTCCTCGTTCTCCAGAGTGGTCTGAACGGAGGTCTTGGACCCGCCCGCAGTCAGGAAATGCGACCATCATTTTGAAGCAAGCGGCGTGAGATATGGCGGATTGATGGAATCGATGTGGCGGAAGGATGATTGAGACCAAGCGAGGAATTAAACGGGACGAGACAATAGAGAACGGAATAACATGGCCGAGCGTCGTACGCGCAAGGGAGGGGCAAATAAGACGAGTGATGGCGCACAGCCCGAATTCATTAACCGTTAGGGAGAGTGGTGTCGTGCGTGCAGCGAAGCGGTGCTGGTAAAAGAGGCGGCCCCTAACTCTAAATTGGAGGGTCAAAGTCTTTTTTTCCCTGTCGGGGAGGACATGATGGGCGGTGCGGGGAGAGATCAAATGATATGGGCGGACGCGTTGGACGACGTGTTCTGTTTCTCTTGTACGGTATTATGAAGCAGTGGCGAGTCCGAGGAGAATGCGGTTTGACGACGTGATTTGCGAGATATGACAGCGGCGAACTCTCGATCAGAGAATGTGGCGCCTTTGTCGGAAGTAAATGGAGAGAGTGGGTGATGGTGGCAGAAGGAGAGTTTCGCGGGTACATGGAGAGTGTCATGTTGATTGATGCGTGTCACAAGCTGTCCTCGGGCGGGGATGAATCTTTGTCATCATCGGCTGAGTGAGCAATAGGCGAGCGCGCGGAGTGAGGTTTACGTGTGTGGGACACGAAGCTGGCGGGATGACGGAAGGGGATGACGAGGAGGGGGGGGTGCCCTGATCGTACAACTGGTTAATGGGAAGCGAGATGTGATACGCGACGAGGACGTCAAACACATCTTAGAGTAGTATCTACTAGTCTACAAAGGTTGTAGCGAGAGGTCAATGAGAGAAAATGAGACCGAGATCTCGGTCGTGGTCCACCGTCGGAGGATGCGTGGCGGAGGTTAAAAACAGGCACTCCAATGGTGACTCCGTCTTCTCACCGGCCTTTCTCCCCCCCCGCGCGCTTAACTTACCCTTTCTCCCCCATCCATCGATATCCCCCCTCCTCTCTTTACTCCTCCCAACAATGGCTCTTCTCCAGTCTGATAGCTATCGCGACCTCGACTACCACTCCCCGAGCCCTTCAAACAAACCCCTCAATCTCGGTGCCCCCTCCCCCTTTGACACTTACGAATTCAGTCATCTCCAGTCACCCCCCTTCCCTCACACACCCTCCTACAACGGATCCTACCAGAACTCTCCCTACTCCGGACATTCTGATCTCAGCTATGACCCGGACGGCCCAGAAGGCCTCACCCTCCTTGGTGACGGTCTCGACGGCCTGGCCGTCCGCGAAGATTACGATCCCTCCGAATACGACCCTCCGAACTCATCTGGCCTTCTTGTCTTTGACGGCGAATTCCTCGATCCAAACGGCGCCCACGTCGCCGTATCAGTCACACCCGCGATCGACCAGCACTCTCCTCGCTCATATGATCACAGCTCCCCTTCCAGCAACGGCGAGGGTCGTCCACGTAGCCGCGCCTCTTCCGTCTCTTCAAATCCCCAAATCCTCCCTCATTCTTCCCCTCATCTTGATGTCGCCCACAATTTTGAAAACTTGCGCTTCGAGTCCCCAAATTGGCGCCACAACCAGCTACCGGGCGAGAGGACGCTATCTCCCCCGCGAAAAGCCCAGTCCCCCCCTCAGCTTCTCATCCCAGAGAGTAGCCCTTCATTGTTCCCCCAGGAAACGCCCATGATTAATGCCCCAGAAGGCGATGGTGGCTTCGTCTCAAGTGGACCCCAGTTGCACATTGTCCCCGCTACTCCCGTAAGTGGTGGCGGAGCGGCTTCACAAGCCGTTCCTTTCCAATCCACCCTGGAAACACTCCATCAAGGCAAGTCTATTGATATCATCACGGTTATTTCTGGAAATATGTTCTTACCATTTTTGTCTTGTCTGCGTTTTACCGCCGTTACAGGCTCGTCGCAAACCGGACCTGTACAGCAACAAACGTCAACACCCCCATGGGATCAACAACAAATTCAACAGACCGAGGTCACCCAACCTCTCGGCATACCACAATACCAAGATCAGGCAACACAGCTTTTCCCTTCTCACAGCCACACTTCCCATAGGGGGCTGTCCACCCTCGGTCCCCAACTACATCCCGATGGTACAAATACCAACTTCCTTTTTCCAAATATCCCCCCTCGTACGCGCAGCAAGTCTGATACCGCTTCATCGCTGCGTCCACAGTTCTGGAACCCCTCGCTCATGACCCAAGACCATCTCAGTGCCCTTGAAGGTTCTGCTATCGACGACTCAGCCCCTACCGTCAGCCTCAACGAAGTCCACCCTCAACACTCGTCCAGTGCTGGGCACCCCCAGTCCGCCTTTAACCTCGCCAACGTTACCCTTCCCCAGTTCAACTTCAACCCCACCACAGCCCACAAGCCTTCACCTTATCTCATCCCTGGGGACCACGTCGCC
Organism: Tylopilus aff. striatulus; assembly: GCA_038094335.1. NCBI lineage: Eukaryota > Fungi > Basidiomycota > Agaricomycetes > Boletales > Boletaceae > Tylopilus > Tylopilus aff. striatulus. The sequence continues at coordinate 25,836 of JBBPTY010000068.1, read as the reverse complement.
GTTGGTATCCGTCGCGCCTCATCAGACAGTGGTCGTCCAGGACATCATCGCCTCTCACGTTCAGAAGACATGACCTCTTCCCTCATTTACCCCCCTTCATCTCAACAAGACTTCATCAACCGCCAGTTCCTGTATCCACAGGAAAACGTTCCTGCCATTCGGGGTCACAATCGTAGGGCCTCATCCGGATCCCGTGGTGGTGGGGACGGGTCGTGGAGTGGGCTGTCTTCCAATCGCCCGAGTCCATATCCCAGCCCGTCCGCAAGTCCACGTGTCCGCTACGAAGACCTTCCAAACGTCGCACTTACTAGTAGACAACCCTCGATGCTCCGCCCCGATGTTCCTCAACCCACCAATGGTCCCGTTATCACCGTCTCGAAGCAGACGGTGACCAGTGAACGCACAGCCGGCGCTAGTCATCGTCGTAGGAAGCAGGACGCCAACTTTTTATGTCCTGTGCCAGGCTGTGGTAGTACATTCACAAGAAGCTTCAACTTGAAGGGTGCGTTGATCCGTCCAGCGTGTTGTTTTGCCTCGTATACTCACCACTTGATTAGGTCATATGAGGTCCCATAATGAAGAGCGACCGTTCCAGTGCAAGTGGCCGGGCTGTGGCAAGGGCTTCGCTCGACAGCACGACTGCAAACGCCACGAGCAACTGCATTCAAATTACCGCCCCTTCACCTGCGATGGGTGCAACAAGACGTTTGCCCGCATGGATGCGCTGAACCGACATTGTGAGCATCCTCGCTCGATCGTTACAACTAATGCTCATCAGTCATTCCCATTCAGTACGCTCTGAGGGTGGTGCAGAATGCCAACGCATTTTGGATGCCGCCAAGGACACGGAAAAGCTACCAGTTCCCAAGACTGAAGAGAAGGCCTGGCCAGGGATGAGCGTCATGGTCTGATGCTTTGTCGACCCATCTCTTTCACTGCAAGACAACCTCGATGCCCCTATAATCTGAGCGCACCACGATAATCTTAGCATTGTATCCTCAACTCCACTTTTAGTGTCAGTTACCATACACACAGGACGCTTTGCGGTATTCGCTTCTATCTCATCCCCCCTTGGTCCCTGCCTATTCCTCTCGCATCCTACCCGTCATTTATGCTGTTATTGATTGCACGATCACCATCTGCTTGCCGCTTCGTATACTCTTGTGTGCACCGCTCTCTCAGATCTTTATTAACTGTTGTTCCTTTTTGCCTTGTTCGACTATCGTAGTGTAGCCCATCGTAGATATTGGTGGACGGGAGCCAACCTAAAGTATTTATGTCACTGGAATCAGACTAATATATATTTCTTCCGAAGGATATCACTTGGTTTCGCTGGGCGAATGGTTGTGACCTCGAGGCTCGTGCGAGGAGCAGAGAACTATGTATTGTACCGTATTTTGTTGAAACATACTACATACACCAAGTTCGTCTCCGAGGCGTCGGACGCCCGCATGATTCGGTCGAGGCCGTTAGCCGATACGGCTGAATCATTTAGATCCGAGTCCACTGGCAAAAAAGCGCAATGAGTCGGGAGAGGATAGACTGCGTATTACGAATCGGCGCCGGCAAGTGCATTGCCCCCCTTTCCCGTCGGTCCCGGAAGATATAAACAGGATGACTTGTTGTCCGCCGCAAAGGGTAGCACATGTCATTTCTGGTCGAACCATCATGCCATGAGGTTTATCCAAATACGTGTACAAGGGGCACTCTATCGTCTACTATAAACTGCAGTGCCACGTCCCTTTCCATACTCGAGAAGGAACCCGAAGCCGTATTGTACTTGGCTGTGCAACGGCTCGAGGCCCCCTGAGGTGGTGTGTGATTGGTGCGGGGGGTCAACACGTCCCGCCGGGACCTTGGAGCGTTCATGAGATCACAGACGACCAAAGAGGTCGAGGGATATGGGATCGGATTGGCGTCGGTCTGCAACTACCCTACCGGCATCGCCACATAACGATCTTGGCAGGTTCTCGTCTGCTTTTTTTTTTTCCTTTTTTTTTTATATCGGAATCAGGTGGCGACAGGGGGCAAGGCATGCGCGCCGAGGACTGGGTCCTTCGTCAGCGTCGTCAAGCGTGATTTACAATGTGACCTCTACATGCACCATATGCGAGACGAGTGGGTGTGTGGCACCTGTGCCAACCGGCGATCATGCGACGAAACGTGCCATTATCATTATTATCATTATTATCATTATTCTCTCCACGTTCGACGCCGAAGGGGGGAGAGGGGGAGAGGGGGAGAGACCCAGAGACGGGGGGGCAGTACTATCGTATGCTTGTCACCCGTGATGGCCCGCCTTACCTTCCCCCGTTTCGAGCACCGCCTCACTTGTCCCGTGGGTACTCCAAATGGAACGGCAGCGGCTGGTCTCGACCCCGCGGAAAAACGATCAACGGAGCGGGAAGTGGAGGGGGAGGGGGAGGGATGGGATATCGGATTTCCAGACCAAGGGTCCCACTGGCAAGACCCGAGGTGCAGGGGAAGACGTGTCACCGGGGACTCAAGTACTCAGTACCCAGTACTCAGTCCCCAGTCTTACGCGTGTGGCGCGACGAAGACGTAAATTCGGGTGCAGGACGGGTGGGGTGTGGGTCGGACAGTCCAAGCGCGTGCGAGTGCAGCACGGAACTGAGAACACTGAATCACGCTGAGCCCCTCCAGAGTCTGTAACGACACGTATGGATGCGGGGTCGAGCCAGGGTCGACCAGGGTGATACATCAATCGTGTGTCAGCATCCCATGGGATAATGGGATTTCGAAGGTGTGTGTGAGGTGGCATCTCCGATCGCCCCGGCTACTTGGTTTTGACACGGGCCCTTTTCCTGCTATTTCTCGGCAAAGTGCGGTCGATAGATCCATGATTGTGTTGGGGAGGAAGGAGGAAAGTTGAAAGCCAGGTACGGGTGCAGCAATAAGATGAAGCAATTTGCCGGTGATCAAGAACCGTGCGGCGTTTTCTTGGACTTTACTTTATTCAATTGTTGCGGGCGAAACCGGTTGATGGATACGGAGTAACTTGTCCGTGATGAGGTGTATGAGACCTGCAGGCTGTAGAGGAGTGACTCCAGCTGGGCAAGCCTTAGACTAGCCGAAGGCGAAGACAACCTTCGTTCCCACGATTGGTGTTGCTCATCGATATCTGACCAACTAATTGAACAGCCTCGAGAAGAACTCGACCTCGCTTCTCCATATATCGTAGATCGACCATCATCATCCAACGTTGCAACTGCCACACATCAACCTCTTCAGTGGCAGCCATTTAACCACATGGGTCAACGCGCTTTTGTCCCTCGACGAGACATGCCAATTCAATGGACGGGCACGGGGCCCCGTCTGTTCACGAGGACGCGCTAGCGTACTATGGACGTATGGCACACATACCATCCATCCTTTCACAGCATTGGCATTGGCATTGACAGTGCCGTGTTTGACCGCCACCGCCTCCCATATGCGGCCGCGTCCCCATCTCCGAGAAACTCGGTCCCTGCTACCAGCCTGATTCGTCCCTTCCTTTTGAATTCCGTCCACGCTCATGGCTTGGGAATCAGCTCCCAGGGGGGGGGGCCTGCGGGGACAAGACCAATTCACACGCGATGCCGTGAGACGCAGTGCCGCCCAACGATCCGCCGATAGCTTGAAAAAGGGCGCCTCAGGAACCGCAGCTGTTGACCGCAGTCACCTTTGTCAAATTTTTGCGTGTGTGTGTGCGTGTAGCGTGTATCGGGCATGCGGATCTCTCTCTAGTCAATTTCTTTTTTTTTTTTCTCTGCTTCTGCTTGGTCGTCGTGGCTGGGAAGGTGATAGGGTGGATTTGGACGATAAGGCGACGGCTTTTATTTTTGATGACGATCACGTCGGAAGGCGATACGGTGGAGCGTGGCCAGGCAGTGGTGGGATCTGGCCATATCTGATATGCCTCGGATGGTGGGCGGGCTGTGCTGTATGAATGCTGATTGGCGCTCTACATGCATACCCGAATGTGACTCTCGCAGCGGGGGGAGGGGTGACTTTGTTGGATTGGGCGCAAGGCACGCGCGTGGTCACTATACAGTGTACCCCTCGGACGCGAGCAACCCAATGATGATATAAATAACAAATAATAGCGTTCAGGTCGAAGAAGTCGCGGAATCTGGAGTGGCCGACCCAAGAAGCAACGGAACGACGCTGTCGCCGGCAGTGCAGCCATGTGACTCCGGGGGCGGGCGAAGCGCGCGGTTGGACCCTATTAGTAATCTCACCACCGAAGAGAAGATTGCCCGTCGATTCGATCACTGGCAGATGAATATATACACTTATTCGTACACATGGGATCCCATGCTCCACGCATGCTGGTCATGACCGCCATCGGAGGAAGAAGGCCAGCGCGCCGTCGCGAGAGCGCATGCACGATATTAGTCTAGCCTCCATGACAGCGGCCCCAATGGGTACCTGATCATATGGGCAGATCAGGTGCAATTCGACCCGAATCGTGACGCGCGCGCGGAGCCTATCTCAAGGCTCAGTTTTTGACAGACGTGACGAATTCAAGTAGTGCAATGTGCGGGAAGTGGGCGGCTTCTCGGTAATACATAACCCAGCGTGATAAGGCTCCAGGAAAGCCGATCAATAAATCCTGTCGTAAACGGAGTCAGGGCGGCCTTTGGAGGGCGACCACTGGATGGCGACACAATGGATTATTCCGGAAACGGTCCGTCGGTTGATGCGATGTCGCGATAGGAGTTGCCTTCGTCAAGTCGGGCGGGGACCAGATTGACGTCGTCTGTGGAGTCAGCACGGCCTTGGGTTGCCTCCGATGCAGCAGCGCCAACAAGCATGTTGTGGATTCGTCCAGGTTTTTGCTTTTGGTAAGAGTATCTGACGGCAAAATCGAACACGGTCATTTTGCCAGCCGTTCCAATGAAAAATCGTTGTGGAATCGTGACTCCCGGATCCATTTCAGTACCCTTATCAGGTGTCAAAGTACTGGGCTATTCGACGATGCTGTTCATCGATCAAATGCAAGAAGAAAGCAACCGCGGTCCGCACTGCCAGCTCCTCCATCAAACCAAGAAACAAAATGAAACGAGATAAAGCAGAAAAAAAAAAAGGAAAAAGTGAGTAACCAGTGGAAACAAAAGACGCACGCCGGCACAGGACAGCGAAAATCCCATCATCCCAGAAAAAAAAGAGTTGCGCTAACAACGCCGACACTGCCGCCTGACCGAGCACGGCCCAGCGGTCCAAAGCGGCGTGTATCCTGCTTGCACCGCTCGTACCCATTGCCTCCAGTTCGTTAGTCGAGCTGTTCCAGCAGTACCTCCCCAAACAGGTCGTGCAAACGCCGCTCCGTGCAACGCTCGTACGGTTGCACGCACGATCGACGATGACGCATGCGAGGCAGGCAAGCCACTTAGGGTCGACGGCCGCGCTAGCGTTGGCGGGGTATCCTTGCGTGCCGATCAGGAAGGAGTTCGGCCGTTGGTTCAGCAGTGACGGTTCGCCATTGTGGGGTGATCCATCGTTGACGACATAGATGGTAAACGGCGCTGCAGTACTCGAGCCACAGCCAAAGAACGTCGGCCGCGTTGAAAGATTCTGCACAATAAATCCAGACATTGGTGAGTGCAGGAGGGCAGGAGTATGCGATGGGGAAGAGTGTTGATGCGGTTCTGTGTGTTCTATGCTTCATAGCAAGATCCTGCAAAATGTTGCACACATCTCATACAACTAAAGAACCATCGGCAGAACAGTACTCGTTGGCATGGTCTCGATTCTAATGGGAAATAAGGACAGTGACGTTGAGCAGAATTTTGATCTTTACCGCATCAATGGCAAAAATTGTATCAAGACCCGCACTTTCACAAGCAAAGGCTGGATGGGAACAGCCTCTCCGTTACTTCCACCATCAGATATTATAATCACCGTCTCTTTCGCATCAATGAACTGTCCGATCATGAAGGAACCCTAGAAGGCATTTGGAAAAACGGCCGAATCAAGGACAATATTCCTCAAAGGCAGGGCGGCATTCATTGCGGTGACCATGAGATAAACAAAGAAGCTCTCCAGAGCTGACGCCTACACTAGCGTAAATATGTTATTTGCATCCCTATTTTTGGAAGATGACTTGCCTAGGTGTTGTACGTGTTCCATTCACCTGAAGTCCCAACGACCGTTCCAATCTGATCGAGACTGGTAACACAGAGCGTTTCATTGGTCGTACTAAGATACTTCATTGGTGTGAATGCAAAAGCGTAGGACCTAGGAGGACATATACTTGAGTGGTTTTGCTCGCGTGAGCTAACGAGTGCTTACTATGCTAAGCTCAATGACGGGACTCGACGTTGGGGTGACAAAGCTCAAATTGGCTATCACCGTTGAGAAGTTGAGATTCGGTGAAGGTAATGTTGCAACGAGGACGAGGAAGGGTTGCTGGTATGATGCAATGGTCGACCTGCCAAAATCTTATATCTCGTGGATAAACAAGACAGAAAAGCTTAACGTACAGGCTAACCGGTCCTGACCGAGTATACCCCGTACCATGGATAATTGTGGCGTTGAGCTGTCGGCAGTAGTGCCATTGACGAAGTGGCAACCGATATAGCGTGATGTGATATCGGTGAGTGAAACGGGGTAGCCTGCGTTGTATTCACTACTGATTTCCTCGAGAAGAAGTTGGAGGTACTCGTTTTTCGTCGTCTCGTTCAGATACAACGCTTATTGGGTGATCCGAATGAGCCACCCACCCCATGCTTCGGTAGGTTCGGAAGAGAGTTGGTGCCAAACCCAAGGACCCCCGTCGTAGGGAAATCGGCTTGAATGAGCGACCGCAAGATATTGGAGCCACCAGACAATTTTGTGATGTAACTGGCTACTTGCGGAGACTTTCAGGTTCCGAGAGTGACGGAGCTTTGGTTTCGCCCATCCAGTACGTTAAGTAGTCTAGTGCCAAACATTGTTGCCCTCCATCCTCCACCACTACATATAATTTCAAGGTTGGGATAATCGACCGAGGTATTGTTTCCGATAGAGGCCATGTAATCCGGAAATGTGATGTTGATGGCCCGTAAGTTGGTCAAGTAGATCTCCCAAGCATTAGGCAGGATGTTGATTGTGCGACCTGTCATGTGGGCGAGTTCCTCGGGACAAAGTGTCTGGTTCCCGGGAGAGCCAGCCTGGCGCACAAGGGTGAATCCGTCCGGGCAAGCAGCAGTGACCGGTGTGTAAGCTTGGTGAGCTGCCGTCTGTGCAGTAATGAGGCGAGCGAGCGATGCCCACACCAAGAGGAGAGGTGCCAGCATTGTGAACGAGGAAACCCCGACCATGAATGTATAAGTACCGAGATGATGTCCTATGAGGCCATTGAGAAGTGACACGGAAGAGCGAAGCCGTAGGCTTCCAAGTCAGAGGACCATGTGACTGCTTTGAACGAGTATAAAAATCCGAAAATCTAGCGAAATGGAACCCTCGGAGAGACCTGCAAAGATAAAAAAACAGTGATGATGGCCATGTTGTGGAGATCGACAATAATTTTAGCTCCCTTGTAATCCGGAGTCAGAAGTCAGCCTTAATTTACATTGATCCAAATATTTCACGATGACGCCTCACCGGTGCACCTGCAGTACGAAGACCCCACCCGAAGTCGTTGCTTGTATAGACTATGATTTTTACTGTAGCACAGCCGTAAGACTGCAATGCTGGTACAAGTTCAGCTCTTCTTTGAAGTATCTTTAACCCGGAGAACGCGCAAAGCGATGCCGATACGTGTTTGTACTCTTGAACCTCGGTTCACACGGTGATCATTCGAGCTTGCCCACTTACATGAAGCAGATCTGTTAACCGGGCTTGCCTCGGCCCGTCCCAGTCTACTCGTCGCTAGTGGCGCATTCACAACCCCATATATCGTGCCATGTACCTTGAAATTCAGTCAATAACGGACGACCGCAACACCTCCGATATGTGGTGCTTCACTTTCTATTCGGTGCACTCAGTGTTTGCTAGTAGCCGTGACATTCGGCCTGCGTCAAATCGCGGCTGACAACGTAGATACTCAAGAATGCCTTAACTGTGCCAGAGCAGGGTATGTCAGCCTCTCATGGTCAGCCTCACATCTATTTCTTCGTAGGTATATAAGCTGCACCGTGCCATCGACGGCACACTCGATCATCTTAACTGATTCTTCTTTACGATGAGGTATTCTTCATGTCTCTGGATCATATTGTCAGTGACAGGCCTCGTGTATGCGATACCAGCTATCTCCAATCGAGGCCTCTCGATCTCCCTCGTGCACACCTCCGCCCAACCAGCCATGCACGAGCGCCTCTCTGGCAGAGAAAGGGCCGAAAGCCTCATCAGATACACCCACGAGTGCGTTTTTCGTACTTTGCTTATTCTTTTTGCCCAGCCTTTCTGATCAATGTTCAGGAAATACATGGCCACTTTTGCGGCATACGAACGGAACACGGGGTCGCGCCACCCACTCGATACGCGGTTGAGCTCCGAGTCTCGTCCTACAGGGGGTTCTTCAAAACGCGCCACCCCGAGAGTCGATCCCCTTCACAATGAAGCCCAAGAGCTATGGTACGGTGGTATCACAATCGGAACGCCACCTCGCAACTTTATGGGTATGACCTCTCCTAGCTCGCCTGGGTTGTTTTTTGACACCTTCGTTCTGGTTAGTGGACTTTGACACGGGCAGCGCTGACTTGAGTCAGTTCGTCTTGCTTTTATTGAATTCGTGCTTATTCTTCTCTGTAGTCGTACCTGGCAGGGCCTGCTTGGTAGATTGTGATGGCCATCAAAAATACGACCCCTCTAAGTCGAGCACATCTGCACCTAAGTCGCACCCCTTCATTGCGTTATATGGCTCGGGGGAGATTTCAGGAACCCAAGAAAGCGACACGGTTGGCCTTGATGGATACCAGGTACAGTTAATCATTGATGTTGGGATGCGGTTACTGAGCAACCTGAACATGCTAGATTACAAAACAAGTGTTTGGTGGTGCGACAGCTATGTCGCCGGAGTTTTCCAAAGAGAATTTTGCTCCGGACGGTCTCGCCGGCTTGGCATTCCCGGAGATTTCAAGTCTTCGAGTATCGCCGCTAATGGAGAACTTGAATAAAAGTGGGCAATTAACTCGACCTATCTTCAGCTTCAAGTTCTCCGCTCAGGACGGACACAGCGAGCTAGTAGTTGGCGACGTGGACGTCACTGCGTTCAAGACCGACACGGTTGTGTCGGTCCCGGTGACGCAGAAGGGCTATTGGCAAGTCAGTTTGGACAGGATCTCTAATCCTACCCACAGGATTGCCTCGAGTTATGATATGCCTGCGATCATCGACACTGGCACCACCCTTCTCATCGCGCCCGCAGACGTTGTACACGACTACTTTGCAAATATTCCTGGTGCACAGTGTTGCCCCTCCGGCCTGTGTACAGGTGTGTGGCGGCTACACGACTAGTAAATATCTGGTTTGATGCTGTCTAGTTCCATGCGCCACCATCAATCAAACGACACCAACACTCACGTTTGGAGGAGTAGACTTCAAGGTAGCACCAGAAACATGGAATTTTGGCCACTCGCAGCTGGGCTCGACAGATTGCATTGCTGGTTTGGCCACACCACCGGCCACTTTGGCCATGGAGAGGTTCGTCATTGTAGGGGATGTTTTTCTACGGAACGTGTTTACTATTTTCAATTTTGGATATCCGTACATGGTTCAATTTGCGGAGCTTGCTTGACTGTCCGCGTTTTAATTACCTTTATCTTCGTTCTTGAATGTAGATTGTCAGTACCTAATTTAGACTGAATGATAAGTAGGATGTTGGTTTATTAGTGTCCGAGTTCTACGACAGTTCCCGGCTACGCTCGACAGGGTCGCCGTACGAAGAGAAACCGGAAGCACCACCGTACAAGGCCATGTCCTACTCCACCCTCCACCACCCCATCTTCCCCTTCCAAGTCTTTCCACCGGTGCAACCTCCCTCAAATGGTCCCCCACGGCCCCAGTCCTCGTCCTCCACTCCAGCTGCTTCCCAGAATTCATTCAGAGCACCCGCACATAAACATGCTCACCACCTGCACTCCATTCCCCCTCGCGAAAAGTCCACAAGGACCCTTATCGTCGACCATATGCTCTGGGTACACGCCCGCACGCGATTCGCACAAGCCCGCGGCGAACTTGGCATGACAGACCGCACCGGCGGTCCCTCCTCCCCATACTTTCGTTGCCGCGAACGACCAGAACAATACGACGAAGAAGACGAGGCCGCGAGCGATGGCGAGGACACTGACCAGCTCAAAGCCAGAGCGGCGGGGCATGGAGACTCCAACCACGAAGACGAGGTCACCAGGATGCAGAAGCAGGACTTCGCGTTGGCACGGACGCTTAGGCTGCGCGCCATCGCCCTCGAAAAGGTCGTTTCAGCAATGCTTGATCAGCCCCCACCCCTCTTCCACCCCGTTCCTCCCATTGGCGATGAGCCACAGTCTCCACCAGACACACCCAGGCGACGCGAACCTCAGTCCGCGTCAAAGTCACCCCATCCGCACACTTTGCCAAACGGTGTTCGCCTCCGCCTTACCCTTGGCACGGTCGTCAATGATTTATTCGCTCGTCAAGCTCCCATGGCGCCTTATCGACACCACCACAACCCACCCCCGATCGTGGTATCCAATTCTCTTTCAGAAAAGGGATCTACCGAATCCGTGTCCTCAGACAGCTCGCCAGTGCTTCAGAATCTGTCTCCGCATCCTTCCGTGAGCACAAGTCATTCGTCCACGGGGATCTCCGGCGTACTCCCCCCCTCGCTCACGACTCTGGCTTCCATCTCCGGCGCCTCCGGAGGACAACAAGGCGCATTTCCTTCTCCAATCTCTGTTTCAAGTGCACAAGGACAACTGATTGTCGTGCGTAGTTGTTTGCATCGCGTGCCTGGAGACGTCTTACCATTTACCGCAGCAACCGGCAACCCAAGTTCTCTGGAATGACAGAGTTCGCGCCCTCTACATGGAGGGCACTGACCCCTCGACGGCAAACTCGCCACCTGCCTTGCGTTGCCCAAGGCATTTGCATACCGGATGCGAGATCTGTGTCGAGGCACGGCAACCTGCGAAAGCACCAAGTGGGACCACAAAGGGAAGGTCTGGTGCGTGGGGAGGTGAGACAACGTCACGTCCTTCACAGGTCGGTTCAGGCAAGGGCATGGGCGGCAGTGGTGGCGGCATCACTGGCTGGCAAGACGGCAGCGGTATTGGTTCTGGGCTTGCACACCCTGGGATCCATGGCAGCGTACTGCGCAGGAAATCCAGGTGGTTTCAACAAGATGCAGAAGATGCCTCCTATGCAGGTTCTGGTTCCGGAAATACGCGTTTGTCGGACCTAATCCCTCGATTTCTACGCTTGTCAGCGCTGGTCGCGATGGAGCTCGGTCAGGAACTTGGAGACGAGGAGTACGAACGTGAATTCCAGAGAGAAAGGTCTGATGGCCTACCTCCCGGGTCCCCTACCTCTCCACGATCCTCGGTCCTGGCTCGAAAAGCGCAATCAGAGACCGAAGCATCGCCACTGCTACCGTCACGAGACTGGTACATGTTATTTGCAGGATTGCTTACTCGGGCTGCTTTAGAAGGGTACCTTACCGGTGGTTGGAGGGGACCCGACGCCGCTTCCTGCCTCCTTTCCGTCGGGTTGGGCATATCGGAAGATCTACCTCCAAGTGAGGATGAAGATGGGGAGCTGATATTCGAGTGGTTTGACCCAGATGATCTTCCTGGGTTGAAAGATGCCGCCCAAATTATGTTCCCGTCACTAAGCGCCACTGTCAGTGGCGTGGCACCACGCCGGGAAGGTGCAGAAGCCGAATTTGCGGCTGAAATGAAAGAACGACTGCGAAGGGTGAGGGCTGTCACTCTCAACCAGTAGAGGCAGTTTGATACGTTAAAACCTAGTTTTATGCCATCCCGTCGCTCACTCCCGATTTGTCCACGCATATGGAAGATTTGGCATGGCACTACCCTGCAGAACCAGTTGAACGAGCGGCGCTGCGTTTCTGTGAGGCTGTCGCAAGATGGCGGGGATTACCGGAACTAGAAACCGTAAGCGTCGTCCAACCACGGAAGGCCTGACACCTGACATACCATCTAGTACAAGAAGAAAGGCAAGGATCCTGCCACACCAGCGATGACAATCGAGTCGCTCGTCCATTCCAACCCAACCAGCCCCACATCAGGGGTTTTCCCTACGCAGATTACCTTGCCAAAAATCAAGCGGCCTCCGATTGAGCAGTATTTTATTATCCCCCAATCTTTTATTGCCCGCAAGCGCCGACGCTCCGGGGATGACGGAGATCGCTTTAGCAAGAGGGTGCACAATAGCGTGCAGATTTCGGCTCACACTTGACACTATCTTAGACGGGTTGTATGGACTCATCTACGTCTTTGTATGGTAGCGATATCGCTTTCTATATTGCATGCAGGGTGTCTCATTGTATGACGCATCCTTGGTGCTACTTACCATCGGGCGCAAGGAGGACGGGGTGTTCGGACATGATGCAAAACAAGTTTTAATGTCTCGCCTCTGGGACATGCCTGGACTATACTTGGCTCAACCAAGTGAAACACGGTTACCGGCCCATGTCTTCTCCCTTGCTCGATAACATCTTTCACCTCATCACAGTCACCCCGGTCTCGGTCTGGAGAAGAGAGGACAATCCGCCGGGCTAGCCACTGCCCTCCTAACCCCCCGTGGCCTCCGATCATCGGAAACCTGTTCGGAATCAAGGGCCTAAGTGTGCAGTGGTTGACGTACACTGAATGAAGCAAGCAATACGGTAGTCACATTGCTCCCCTTTGTGAGACACCGGGGGACTTACTCACCCCAATCGCAGGCTGCGCGAGCGAGATCCGATGGTACGTACCCATATCGCACCTCCCCATCTCTGCGACGTCGACTGAAGCATGTCTGCATCACAGTGCAAATTTGTCCGAGTGGTTGTTTGGCGCTGTGTTCACGCGATCCGCCCACAGGTGTAAGTCGTTGATGCGCCAATTGTGGGACTTGTCGTATGATGCCGTGCGGGAGCAGATGCCGCGGAGAGGGGTGTGCCGCACCTGATCCTGTCCGAGAATGAGAATGATCGAGAAGTCTGTCGCAGGGACGACGTACTCCGGTGAGTACCCACCTTTCGCGTTCTCCATAATGCCCCACCAGTAGACTGAGCATCAACCTCATAGCTGCGGTCAAAATGGTGAGTTGACGGGTAGTACCCGACGCATGTAGGTACACATAGCATGTTGGGGTTCGTAATCGTTGCTTTCGTCGTCCGTGTTCGTGATGGTGACGCTTAGAGACGTTCAGAAAAGGGCCCGAGCAGAGATCAAAACGACGGGAGGAAGGGTTATCCTCGACTCTAATGATCGCGCGATGATGGTATATTAACCGGGAATTGCTCCAATGGTGCCGGGTCATACCACTCGGCAGGCTTCTCTTCCGTTAAAACGTTTGATTGGGTTGATGGGCTGACGATGGCACGTGTCTATTATCCCTCCGCGCGTCAACTGACATACGACGAAAATAAAAGTTCGAGGATCCCGGCTCGAATGCGGTTCATTGTCACACGACACCGATGAGCAAGAATTGTGTTTCAGACGCAGGTGAGTGACCGGCCGTCGGCGGTGGGTGTGGGTACGATGTTGATGCGTCGTATAAATAGGATTTTTATAGTCGAGGTTTCCGCCTGGATTGCGTTGGTGTCATATTGGCGGTATTCGACGTGAAGAAGGCCAGGATGAACGTGAGTGCGAGATCGCGGTGGTGCCAGGGTACACGCCGGGCCGCGGTATGGGCACCAACACATCGAGCAGTGACTCGGACCGCTGACGGTAAGATGCACACCTATTGTTAGATTGTAGTTAATCGAACCCCGTTTTCCCGCCTTCGAATCACTGCATCTTCATTTGTTCTCACCATTGCCCGCCTACCTTTCAAGTTGCCTCCAGGAAAAGACGCCATGTCCTCGAGCGATTGACCTGCGTGAGAAAAGGCAACGAAACTAAGCATTTATCCAGGATCTAGAGAAACAGGCAATAGCCTGGGATGCAGATGCTCTCTTGCACTGGCTGGACTGCGGCTCCAGTGTAAATGCAATTCACTACCCCGAGCCATCTCTTCCCACGGGATGACAAGGCTGCCACCATCTGAATCCCTCGAATTGATACGACTTTTTTGTCGTACCCAGAGGTTGGATTCTCGCGCGTTTACACGCGTAGTCGAATAACACTCACGTAGAATTCGAATCTCCAGCTTACTGGCGCTCCCATGCTAGACACGCCGACGATCGGTAGATCGGTACACAACAAGGACGACCCCGATCAGACGCGGTCCCGCTCTTGCCTGAATATGCACTCTACGAGTGCCTCAGCGGCGATATCGGTGAGCAACACTTCGGCTACGAACGACGTATGTATGTATGTGAGCGGCCGCGCGCGCGCAGCCCCTGTTCTTCCTGTATGAACGTGGGCGGTGGATGCAACGCGGTTATAAATATGGACAATTGGCTTGGCACCGGTGTGCGAGCGCGCCCGCCGCCGGCACTTCGGCGGTGTTCAGCGTGAACAAGGTCTCAATGGACGAACGTGGACAGGGGAGAGTCGACGCCCAGGTTCCTAGCCCACTGGCAGCATATGATGCTGGGCGCGCGATCCACGTATCGGAACATGTTCGGTGGGATTCTATGACTCGGCGGCTGACCGTCTTTCGTCCGGCAGCCATGCGAAATCACACCTGTTCATATCATGCGGCTCATTGACGGATCGGACGTACTCATTTCAGTAAACTGAAGTGGTTGAATAAGACGCATCATTTATACGTGACACTGCTGATAATAATATTGTATATGATAGGGTGATGTAGGACACATTGGTTCTGTGGGCATATGGGTAGAGCTCCGGCGCTGTGTACATAGTATGCCGTACTACTGCACCGCCTTCATACCCTAACGCAAGAGTCGATCAAAGCCTACCTGGGCCGAAAGCTGTCTGGGTATGTGGTGGTACAGAGACAAGACTGGCTATCCAAGATACAAAGTTGAGTCCAATACAAATTTAAACTAAATTAGTGCATGTTGGACTTCTATAAGATAATCATGCATGACGAGGTCGTGGCTGTTGTGGGTAACGTAAAGGTATGTCAAATGTCGGGTTAGTGGCTATATCCTGAAACGAGTCAAATCAGCCGCCGGACGTGATGGTGGAACACGAATGGGCTCACCATCTGGGCTGAATCTTTCGTTCTGGGTACAGATGCATCATAATCTGGTCTGTGATGTACTCCGCCTCGACTTGAGAGGAACTCGACCGATGCACAGAGTAAGAGGGGTATCGATTCGGTGGGAGCTGTGGTGGCCGCTGCTGTCCGACGTCACTTGGCCGGGACGGCCGCGAGCCTGAGACATTGCTCGCACGACTCGGGTTCAGGGGCGGCGCATATGCAGCATATCTCCTGTCGTCGACCGGCGGTGCGCAATTATGGGTGTCTCTTGTCGTCATTCGTCGACGCATTTCCGGTCGCCGTACTTCGGGCATCGTTCGCTTCCGTTGTTCCTCCACAGCACGTCGCGACATGGCGAGTTCTTTGAGATAGTGTTCCGTGTCTTGGGCGCGGGAGGAGGAGACTTTGTACGTGCCTTCGCAGTAGAAGCCACCAGGGACACCGCGACATGGGTAGACGCCCTTGACCGTCTGGGGACTGTTGGGGAAGATACAGTCGCGTTGGGAACACTTGTTATGGTACGGCGAAGGCCACCCGGGGGGGAGAGACGTTGGCTTTGGTTTTTTGGAAACTACGGGGCCTTGTCGTCAGCGATCACACACAGTGACAACGAGCCAGCGTACGCACAAAAGATCATGAGCGGCTTCGTGAAGTTGCGGAAGGGAACGTTTGGCTGTAGGCGGAATCAGGGTGGGTGGGGGTTTGGTGCCTCAGCCTTTAAATACTATGAAAAGGGACGAGTCAGCATCAAAGCGGCACGGCTGGACATGCATTAAAATCGTGTCGGCGTGATGAGGTCACTAGCACTGCTGGAACAAGGCATCGCCGCAGTCTCGGTTGGTGCCAAGTATATTATTATGCATTGTTTGATCTGGTTCGAGCAGGATGACAACCGGAATCGTTCTAGGGGCTTCGAGTGTCGTCCTGAAAATCCACCGACACTGAAGAAAAGGGTAAGCTGCACCTCCATGGAGGGTCCTCGGTCGAGAAGCGCACATGGCGGACCTTGTCTTGAATTGGGCATCGCGTCGGCTATTCGCGAGTGAACCAAGACTAAGGTTAAGCGTGCAATTAATAACTTGGCGTTTTTCGTGCGAACCGCTTCTGGGCTGCGACAGCAGAGTCGTTGACATCTCTGTAAGCATCAGGACCAAGAAACGGTGTCCTCACATCGGAGCTTCAAGTGGTCGACACTGTGGTACGATGACAAGACGCGATCTAGCCTGTACGTTGAGAGTGTTCGGGCGAGGGATTTCCAGGAACTGTGTTAGTCACACCGGCATAAAGTCCGTTGGTGATTAGGGTGATGACTTCGATCCTTGAGGACCACACGAGGCGACGGACAAGTGGATAGTACACGCCTAGATTCCCGAAGGAATAAACCACGCTTTGCCGGGCAAGAGTATAACTGATTTTGTACATAGTTCAGCTTTATTTTCTCGTTAGGACATTGAGGGAAAGCTGGTATTGTACAAATCACGAACGGACAACGTGCAGTCACGTGGCAGTGTTTGGCAGAGGCTTCAGGAATCAACACGTTTGATTGAACCTTTCACTTGTTCTTCCACGTGTCACCAATAACGACGGCCCTGCTCATGGCACAGAAGCGAAAGGCAGCCGATGTCGGCCTGGAGGAGAGCCCATCCGCTCAGAAACGACTCGCTGGCATCACGCTCGCCTACCCTAGCTTGTCACATACACCCTCGAAGCCACCCTTTCAGCAACCGACGCAGCTGCTTACTTTTTCGTATACCCCTGATCATGTTCTCGAATTCAATGACTCTGCGTTGCGATATTATACCGACCCACCTCTTGGAGCTGACCTCGGATACGGGTATGATAGGTGGATTAGACGGCCTGATGAACGTGGTCGACTGGATCCGCTCCTGCAGGCTTGGTCTCGCTTCAAGAAAAGCCTGCATGAACACTCTTCGTCATCCCAATCCAAAGCACCTGACATACACGTTATGAGCTGGAGAGGGATCATGACCAAGTAAGGTTCTCTGCTTGTTGTCCATGTGTCAATTTGGTTGTTCATATTAGTCCTCCCTACTCTTGTGTGAGAGGATACTCATAGCGCCTTACGAAGAAAGAGAGGGCTGGGAGCTCAATGTCATGCGTGTCGCTGGGACACTGTACTTTGAAGAACACTTGAGCGAGACAAAGCTCAAGGAGAAGTGTGTGATCCTTTCATTCTCTGACAATTACTCATTATCACCCTAGAAATGAAATGGAGCCTCGACAGCGGCGCCAATCGTATTATGGCTATGCGTTCGAGTCTTACTGCACAGCCTCTACCCATGGACGTCGGGAGGATGCGTCTCATGCGCTAGGTTGGGGTGGGGACGTCAATACTAACGTTCAGTGGTGCAATGTTGTGAAGACCAAACTTGGCGATCGCAGAATTGTCATTGGAGGGGAGGTTGACTGCGTTCGTGGTATGCTTAGCAAGCCCTCCTTTCTTATACAATGGGGCTGAGCGGAAGGGTGCAGGCAAATACGTGGGAAACACCACAAACTTTGTCGAGTTAAAAACATCGTTGACTATCCGAGGGCCTGCAGACGAGGCCAAGTTTGAAAAGTAGGTATTCAAAGTGTATCATCCAACAACAACTTAGCTTCGTCCAGAAAGCTTCTCAAGTTCTATATGCAATCGTTTCTTCTGGGAGTACCCGTGCGTCAATCCGGAGTTGTACCACAGCACGCCGATGCTAATCATTATTGCGTGAGATAGGAAATCATCGTTGGTTTTCGCAAGCCATCTGGACAACTTGTGACGACGCAGTCGTTCCGAACAGTCGAGATACCGCGGTATGTGCGGGGTAAGCCTGAAGCTTGGGATCCTCTGATCTGCCTGGAATGGGGAGATGATTTTCTGTCACTATTGAACGACACCTTGCCTGCGGACACAGGGAAGGATGTTTGGCGCGTGAGATTCACACCCCAGGTAGGGGTAAGTATTGCCATGCTTGATGCTGCAGGTGTGGAAGACGTAATCGGAAGTGATGATCGTGTCGGATTCTTACCGCGATGGTACTGGGAGGAGATGGCTGCCATCGCAGATAGATCCTCTTCCCATCGCAGAGTGGGCTCGCAAGGTGAGGGAGGCTACATGGGTGGTGTTCCCTCGGGATGGCGCATTTGATCCAGAGGGGATCATCTGATATAGTCCCTTGCGAGTTGTTGCCACGCCCGTCACTGAATATATTAACCCGTACGGTCCGCGTGGACACCGAAGGCTGTCATTTGGTCTGATTTGGTCGGACTTGCCTGTGGTGCCAGCTTCGGGCCATTCGGCACCTGTCACCCGGTTGTTTCAGGCCAGCTCAGCATGATCCGAGATCGAACGACGTCGCTGTCCACACACATCTGTCCTGCGCTGGTCACTGAGAGCGAGGATAAGCTCGTGCTCTCAGCATGTTTTCTTATGAGAAAGAGCAGTAGGATATTTTTTATTTTATTTTCGGTCAGGCACGGGTATAAAAAGCGTGGGAACTGTATGAATAAGGGCGACCACGCGTGACGACGCGCTCTCTCCCTAACGCGCTCCTCACCATTTCACACAGCGGGCAGCACTTTTCCATCGCCGTCCACAACAGCGACAACACACCTCCCCTCGTTGCCACCAACAGCGTGCGTCGCCCTTCACCCTTTCCTCTGTATATATATCTCCAACGCCCTATCCGACGCGCGCCAATGGTCATTGACACTCCGTCCTCCTCGGTCACCTCCTCCTCACCTCCCATGACCTACGCTCAACCACACAGCCCTTCCATCTCGACAGACATGGATCCCTCGGAGAGGGAAGAAAGGGATGTCATCATTCGAAGGTTTTTGGCCAGCGCCGAGCTTTCCGTGGTAAGTCCTGTGTTCGCTGGCACCCACGGGACGCGTTGGCACTCCGACCGCCCGCGCCTCGAGTCACTCCCCCCTCCTTAAGACTTGCTGGCGTTCTCTTCTTTCTCCTCTTTGCCTCCGCTGTGCCCTCGTCTCGCGACTAGTCCGACTGACACATGCTAACGTCCCCTGTCTCACCCCTGCAGGTGGTCCGTGGCCTCCGCGCCCGCTTGTCTTACGCTTCATACAAAGCTGCACATAACGTCTCCCGCGTTCCCCTTAATGATCTCGAGGCCAAGACTCGTGCCATGTCTGTTGCCCCCGCTCGCTTGATCGGCACCAAGCGCAAGGCTTCCGGGGGCAACAATTATTATAATAACCCTAGCCTTGCTACCCAAGGCAGCCCGAGCCGAAGAACTGGTCACATTCCTTCCTCGTCCGTAGCCACTTCATCGACAACCGCTCATTCACGTTCTCTCCACTATCCCACGGGCACCTCATCTTACTTGAATCCGCCTCAGAGTCTCTACACCGCCCTTCTCGGCCCACCTCCACTGAAGCAAGCACGTACAGTGCACAACGCAGCAGACCCTCCCGTCCAGGCGCCGTCTCGTTCGACTGCCGGATCTCGTCCACACTCAGGGTCCGGCCGAGCAACCCACTCAGCTCATGTAGTGCGCAGTATTGCTGAAAGTACACGCGCTCAGTCGCGTAGCCGAAAGGAGGCGTCTCGCGTCAAATCCAAGAGCAGCAAGGGAAAACATAAAGCGTCCGCGGAAGAAGCGACAGATGTGGAGAGAAAGGCTGTGGCCACGCTCACGTCCCTTCTGCAATCACGTCCATCAATTGCTAGCGCGTCATCACCTCGTTCCTCGCTGTCTGCTGGTTCTGAAAGCTCGTTCCACTCCCAATATGCTCAGAGCTCTGCGCGAACCACTACTGCACCCTCTTCACTACTATCGTCTGCCGAGTCATCCTTTTCCATGCCAACTATCACGAGAGCCACCACACCTCCTCGTGCCCATACCGAGAGCATATACTCTACCCCGCGAGCTGATGACGAAGAGGCGGCAAATTTAATGCTATATTTACATACATCCCCCTCCCCTGCGCGCCCTGCCACGACACGAGATAGAGATGCAAAGGATTTGACCGCATTTCGGGCGCTAGGTGGCGCTAGTTCGCTTCGTACTAAGGGCCGCGTGCTGTTCTCCAATGGTGACGGCGGGAGAAGTCCATTGCGGAGCGAAAGCAGCAACACCATTGACGCTCTTCCCGGAAGTCAGAATCCCCAAACTTCGATCCAATCACATTGTCTTGATACCATAAGTGACCACACAGGGTCGCTGGGCCCTGCGGCGCCCATGGAACCAGCGGTGGTTCCTCCAACTCAGGTGTCTGATGTTTCTCCCACGCCGTCACGACTACTTCCAACTCCACAGTCACCTTCAGGACAAACAGAATCTCTGTATCCTCATCCTCAAGCTCCCCCTACTCCAGGCAGTGTCCCATTTAATTTGAACGACTTTATCAACGTTTCTCCCTCGCCCGCTGCATCTAGTGTACCCCGCTCTGCCATTTCGTTGAAGTCCGGATCGGGCGCAAATCTGCGCACAGACTTGGGAAGGAAACTCTTTGAGGAGGAGCAGCACCGTCATCAGCATCTAACATCCGCATATAACCCCAACGATGGACTACGACACGAGAAGAACGGAAGTAGCTTGGGAGCAGGCATCGATCTCTCGACGCACTAATTCCTACGCTACCGGATTTCGGACCTTCCGTCTAACTCTTCAGATTTTCAACGCTCATTCGGTAATTCGTACACACGCGGAACAAATGTTGTATCAACTACATCTGTATCAATGCACACCTCCAGCTGGGCGGCGGCAGCAGCAGCGGCAGTTATCTATTCACTTGTCTTCATATGTCGCAGCAAATGATCCTTGGCGCATGAATTACGAATGGAACGGAATCTATTTATATAATTTCCACGACACGTTTTCTATTTTTATTATCAAGCTTTCGCGCTCGATTTCTCTCGTGCAGGTTTGCACGCATCGACATCCCTTCACGATCCTTGCTTACTGTCTTAATACAAAAGTGACTAGTGACTACCGTTGGCGTAGACCCGCGCTAAATCTTGGTTGCTTTCTTTGCTCTTTTTTGGTCATATCTCGATTTTATTCATACACATCTCTTTCACCTGCTTGGCCAGGCTGTGTGTACTCATAATTTTCCCTCCATCAATTCAAGAGATCTTGACTTTCCTTTATTTTTTTATGGTGGGAGTGCTAACCACCGGCGATACCTCCAGATACAGTCAGCAAGATTGGGACTATGGCATTTACAAATTTGTGGTGCCGTTCAGTTCCTACTCTGCTGTCACTATTGTCAGCAGCTTTGACCGTGTTAACAGAAGTTGGTCTCAATCTCGTTATGCTATCGGGATTGCTGTAATGAACATATAGTTTACCCTATTCCACGAATGATGTTACTGTGAGTTGGGTAGACCCGAGGAACCACAAGTTCCCTTGCGCCTTAGCTTCCAGAGGTGGTCACGAGGTTGAAGGACGTCCTGTAAGTTTTCTTTATCTCTGATACATCTAGTGACATAATTCTTTGTGCCTCGCAACATCATTCCAGACCAAGTTGCAGTCCGGACAATGAATGGCTCGCGAAACTCTCCGATCGTTCTCTTCCAATGGTCGTGCAACATCATGTACTATCACTTTCGGGGATAGATGAGATGTTTCTGAGAAATTCCGTCCATCCCCATTTATCCCAATTCGGCAGTGCAGAGCACGTCATGGCCTACTGTCCCCCTCCCAATGCAGTGAGTAGTCGTGATCGATGGGAAAGTAAAGCTACTATCGAATGTTATCGGATATTCACAGCATGCCAGTAAGATCCCAGGATTGGGCCATTTTTGCATAAAGACCTTGACACACAAGTTAAGCCACAATGAACCCTGAGACCTCCTATTTGTTCACAATCTGGATTCCTGGGATGGGGCGATGTCGTCCGGAGAATTTCACTGGCTTCGAGCTTCAGTACTCAAGGATATAAAGCGCAGGAAGGGTATCTCTCTGGGGATTTCAATATGACCTGTCCCGTCTGTCTCATTCGCAAGCTTCTTGGCATCGACCAGCTGTCCAACGATGAAAAACTTGCTTTCCTGGCCGAATACCCCAGGGCCCTAGCGAAGTTGCGCGAGTATTTAATACCCGTGGTATGCGCCATGTTCTCTGTGCGGACGGTCCGCAACTGACAGATGGGCTAACCGAACAGCTGATGGCGACCCTTGCGTTAGTCTGACCTGTCTCATCTCTGGACATGATTGATTAACCTTGCCGAGTCAGTGGTATTACAATCTTGGGACGTAGAGGGCTGCTCCCGGTGGTGTTTACGCTTCTTCTTTATGCTGTCATCCTTTGTATCGTCATCAACGACTGTTTCGTCCGTGTAAGCACGCTTCTCTTATTGCGTATGTGCGATCTCAAGTCTTCCCTAGAGTCACCCCAAGCTGTCCGGATGTCTTCACAGCGTCCCGCTCGTGGGTATGCTGTGCGTGATCTGTGTCCCCATATTTTCTGCGTCATCATCGCCTGGAATTGCGACGATCGACGTGTTGTTAGGTATCTTACCTCTGTTGACTATTGTCATTTACCATGGTGACGGAAGACTATGCGAGGGTATGTCGTCTGTCCCTATACTTCCTGTGCGGATGCAGGACACGACGGAGAGCAATGTAATGGGCACGTCTGCAGGTACTTAGGGGATACTCCCGTCAAATTACTAGAGGCGGAGAGGACTGCGGAGAGCGTTGGAATGAGTACACGGGCGTTGGCATGCCGGCAGACCGGGTCCCTACTACTCATCCTGTATTTCTTGGGCACGGATGCTCTGGTCGACATGTCAACGTTCAACGTTCAACGACCGGCTATGTAAAGTTTCTTCTCCTACCGTCCAACTTTCTTGGCTCACAGGTGGACGGAAGGAGCCGCATCTAAACTTGTTTTGGAAGACACACATACTTTGCTTTTCCACCGGGGTAGCCGTTCAAACGTTTGACGCTCGAGAACTGTTCCACAGATGCTACGTTACGATCCACGATGGATGTTTTGTACGAACGTCTGAATTGCCCAAACTACTAGGTTCCTGTCCAGTATGTCGCACCGTCGTGTCAGCTTGGAGAATTACGGACTGCCGGAGGTCCTGGTTTGGTCGATGACCCCGGGCCCGTAAGGGCAGGATCCCTCTTCCATCACCGTTGCCATCCAATGTCGGCTCCCTCGCCGTATCCATTTTTACATACTGACTTGCTGTCGCAGGACGATGCGGGTGAGACAAGGTCGAGGCGCAATGTGGTAGACTCAGGAATCAGACGAGCGAGCCCTTGTAGGGGCGAGAGGCAACCGTCAGATTGAAGCTACCGTCCTAGCTATATGCTCTTACTGTCGTATGGCTCGGATAGGCCCGTCGATTAGTACGGATCGAGCTTACTGAGGGTTGCCTCCACGTGCCGGGCTCGGACTGCTAATGGACGTCGTCACATTCCAACATAAGCTATTCAAGATTAGATTCAGATGGAGTCGCCGACTAGCTCGAATCGTTGACATTTGCATCACGGGTTGTTTTCCAATGCGATTGCGTTCGTATCGATCTTGATGCCGATGAGATTCACAGGCTATTGTTGTGGCAACGTGTCATTTGGTGCCGAGGTGATGTCCCGTGGCTCTTCCAAGTCTTCTGGCCCAGACTGGTCGTTATGATCCGCTCAGAAAGCCATATTTTTCCCCAAAGGCTGTCTCGATGTCTGGTGCCTTTCCAACTGACCGCAGCCTCTTTCGCGTAAGATCCGTTGTGGCTGATGGCAAGTCATGGATACAGAGTGGACTGGTCCATGCTTCTCACCACAAGAATGCGTTCGTAATTCAGATCGAGCAAGAAGTTCGTCAAAGAGCGGCACCTGTGATCTAGTC
The DNA here is from genome assembly GCA_038094335.1 of Tylopilus aff. striatulus. Taxonomy (NCBI): domain Eukaryota; kingdom Fungi; phylum Basidiomycota; class Agaricomycetes; order Boletales; family Boletaceae; genus Tylopilus; species Tylopilus aff. striatulus. The sequence continues at coordinate 1,765 of JBBPTY010000068.1, read as the reverse complement.
AACCTCGTGACGTGTACATATGTACATCGTTTTCCGCGGTGTGCCCTACATCATTTTGGCGTATTCTAGGCACTCTTGCGACAAGCAACTTGCCAGAGGTCTCGAATCGACGCCCAGTACCGTTTGGGATCGTGGCGCATGTGAGCAACATGCGCACTCTCCTCGTATATCTCGCAGCGAACATTCAAGCCCGACGTCTTCGCTGTGTCTGCATGTTCCTGGACAGCCCGCCACGGCACCACATCGTCCTTCTTCGAGAAGACGTACAATCGGGGTGTCTCTGCATTCATCCATGGGAGGAGACGCGGGCTGAGGAGGATCCTGAGGTAGCGCATCCTCGCCGTTTCCAGTCCAAAGAGCTTTTGCACAGTGAGACGATAGGCGTGTAGAACGGAGATGAGCGCGATGGTGATATAACGGACGAAGGGGTTCTGGATGGCGACGCTAAAGGCCCTGCCAAAGGTCTTGAAACTTCCAAACGCAGGAGACGAATCCAAGATGAGTGCGCATACGAGGTGCTCCGAGGGCGGGGTAGTCGGGTATTTAGCGCATAAAAGACGGCTGAGCGCTGTCAGCTGGAATCCGCCACCTGATTGAATTGCCATCAAGACGCATGCAGCGAGTTGCAGGGGTTTGCTTACGTACCATTCGAAAACGAGTGTATGAGAACGCGTGGACGGATACGAGGGGACTCCGAGGTAGAGTTGTTGGTTGAGGGAAGGCAACCGAGACTCTCGAGGGTTTCTACCACTGGCAAGAGACCTTTTTCCTACGGTGACCATCAGCACGCATACCAAATGAGGATATTCTTTCTTTACCTGTCCCCGAGACGAAGTCAAGAACAGGGATGGCGCGCATTTAACGATAATCTGGATAGCGTGGGGGTATAATTCGGTATACTTTTTGGAATAGCTTTGCAGATGGCGTGTCAGCGCTCCCACTGGAGGGTAGAATGGTTAGTTCGGTTCGTAGTGGTGCAACAGTACATTAGTCAACGCACTCCACCCAAAGATAAGAATCACACTGCAAAACCGTTACCTACGGAGAAGGTGTTATTTGCGAGCAAACTTACTTTGGCGCAGAATCATCCGGCTGCGGAGTTGTAGCATGCACAGGAGTGACGCTGATGTAGATACCAGGTCTTATCGCGACAAAACCTGCGGGGGTTTCCGACATCGTGGGTGGTGGAAGAAGAGGTGTGTAAATTTTTGAGACCAATGGGCGACGGATGCTGAGGCTTGGCACGACTTTTTCGGCCAATGACGAGCTCCGCAAAGCGAGATGTAAGCCTAAGTTCAAGTTTCGTGGATACTCGCTTCCGAGTTAAGTCCAACATGGTCAACCACCGTTCATTAGCATCGGTGATCGAATTGCTGCCAATGTTCGGTTTAGTCAGCTCTGAGATGGCTGTGCATTCCACGCTCACTTGCACCGCTTCATTCCGACTTGGAGTCTTCGCCACTTAACCCAGTTGACCTCTCTGTTTCCTCGTCAGTGCAGAATTGCACCTATTTATCCATGTTCTGTTCAATGCACTCATTTCTTGTTGTGAAGGGTTGCTAGCACCCTGGATTTCAGTATAGGATCATTGCAAAACCAAGTCAGTCTATGTTTTCCGGCTGGTCTACTCCCTTTGAGAATAGAGGGTGAGCACCCCAATTCAACCTACTCTACTCCAGCTGCCCTGACTTCCATCTTCATCCCCTCGACATTGTTCTATTCCCCATCCTACCTAGGATTCGCGTCGACCGTTCCGCTAGCATTG
>JBBPTY010000067.1:0-35314 GCA_038094335.1 Tylopilus aff. striatulus | reverse complement strand
TCACCTGCCGTTCCAAGGGCTTCAGCCTCACTTGGCGCAAACTGGATTCCGATCCCACCCGGCACAATCCTCAAGCCAGCTTGGTGGCCCCTCAACTCAACCAGCGCCACAATACTCTCAGTGCTATTACCAGTATCCACAAGGGTCATATTCGGGCCAATCGCCAGACCTGGTCTAGCGAACACGCGCCCCCTTCTCCCGGTGAGCAGCATCCCAGATTATCAATCGTTTTGGGGTCTTTACCACATTTACCTCTAGGTCTTTCAACTTTCTATGATGGGTTGTAATTATGTAGAATCTATCACCGGAAAGACAATGCATTGCCGATGTACAATTTTATCTTAGTAAATCTTGTGATCAGTCGAGGCTGTGTAATCATTCAGCTCAAACTTTGCGCCTGCCCAAAAGTGTAAGTCGAATTTGTACAAAATGTCGTCTTCCTCATTGTCAGTGGTCCCCAGAGTTGTCTCATCGGCTGGTCTTTTCAATAGGTGCAATGTTCCGTCGGTATCACCTTTGCTCTGCTTCAGGATCTTCACACAGTCCATCTTCTCATCACCGGTCTGTCTCTGCTTCATCAACAAGTTCCCCACTGGCGGCACCTCTGGCCTCAGGCACCTCTCAAACCCTGAACAATGGGTCATCCGTTGCTTCCGCTCCCTTCCACCACTCTCCTTCCGACTCCTTTGTGGATGAGCCTGTCTTGTTGGGTGTTCAACATCGTCAGGATGACAATGTTGAGCGCAACACTACTCAACTCACCCCCCAGCGTGTCAAGTGCCTTAAGACTTATGCAAAACAAATATGTAAGGATTTCAGCATCAATGACAAGCCTGTCCTCGATTTTGTCAATGTGAGTGTCTTCGTTTTTCTTCTTCTTTGTCTCACCATCCTATTAGACTGCCGACCTCTTTTGCATGCTTGTTCATATTAAAGCTACGCTTGTCAAATACGAAGCGAGCAACCAGGCCTCTCAGCTTCAAGTGCTGCAGGAGAGCCTGACCTCAAAGGACTTTGAGGTACGTGCTATGTCTTGAACCTCATTTTTTACCATGGTTCTCAGTGTCTGTCGATGTAGGTTGGTCTTTCCAACTGTCTGTTAGCTTGCATTCTCTCCCCAAACATTACTGCCTATGTTACTGACACTCAACCTCACATAATGGTACGCTGTCCGCTAGTCGTTTTCATTTGTTTTGTTACATGTTCCTATTCACAGGAGTTTATTGCCGACCACCTCAATGTATTCAAGATTCCAGCTGCTGTCTTCAATGACAGGGAACTTCGAGCCACTCTTGGAAAAATAGTCACTAGGCAACTTGCCGACCTTCATAGCTGCCTCAAATCCCATGCAAGTGGCTCGTTACCTATCTCAAGTACATTGCTAACTTGTAGTCGAACTAGCTCACAACCTCTATCGTGCAGAAGACATGCATTATCGATGTAGCGAAAGGTGTTACAGTCCACTGCCTTCTTTTCTTCTCTGTCATCATTACAGTGCCTTACGCTGCCTCCGTTGGTCTGTTTCTCTTTGCTGTACATTTATATCCCTACGGACATAGCCTCCTCAGTCATCTCTCTTGTATGATGACTCAGTAACCCCATAGCCACACCTTCCTTATTTATACCGTAGTAACCTGCCCTCGAGTCTCTCTTTAACTTAAGTAGCTACATCTCCATGTATGTAGATTCTCACGCTTGTTCTACGCTTATACAACGTTCAACCTGTGTCCTAGATCTGTGGCCTTAAGTCCCACATTTCTAAGTAAGTCAACCACTAGTCCTCAGTCATCTTTCCTTCTTCCTAGTCCTCTCCAGACGCAGCGCCTCTTTGTGAGTGCCTCCTGGAGACTCTGACCACAGGTTCTACGCTATGCGTAACAAAAGGAATGGCATGAGCCAGTGGGATGGAGGTGGACACTACTCACTGGACGAGATTGGCCTTCCTGGTAAGTGTGTTGGTTGTGGCCACACTCGACATGAACTAACTGTCATATAATAGCGTTGCTGCCTTCGTCTCTTCCTCATCAGTACTGGCGATCACAGGATAGCTTCCCTCGAGGCCTGTTACACTCCCCGTCTCATTCCTATGCTCAAGACAGACATGCATGCCAAGATTGAGAGAGGCCTTGGTATCAACCTTGCCGAGCAAGAAGCAGGACTCAATCCGACTCAAGCCGCTAACTGCAAAACCAGTCCCTCTGTTCGTGATCACGACAGCTCAGCTTCTGGCCAGAACGATATGGCTGCTGATTTGGACTGGGGCAGCAGTGGTTGTGATCATGGTGATGTTGATGTTGATACTGATATAGATACCAACCCTGATACTGATGCGGCCACGGACAATGGGGCTGCTGGCTCTGACAAGCTCAACGAGACGGACTCTGGGTTTGGTCTTGATGGAAATCCTCTTCGTTTCAACAACACCAAGTTCTGGAACTATGTTGATTACATGCTCAATGTCCTGTGCGAGACTATGAGGAGGATCACCACCACTCTGGAGCTGTATGAGAGGGAGGTCCAGTCGTATATGGTGCGGATCTTCCAGGACGACCTTGCAGAGTGCCCTGGGCTCCATAGAGGCACTGGCAAGCTTGTCTCTGTCGTAAATCCTCAGTGGCAGACAACCATTCAGCAGAAGTTGGTGTGGTAGGACGGCTCAGTAGTACATGTGTTATGGTCATATCATCATTGCAATATAAAGTGTTTGCCTCGTATATTGTGGTTCTGATGGTGTGTGTACTCTCTGTATGTACTGTATGTACATAAGATGGCTCATGGAGTGGAGCCTTAGACTAATCATGACTACCATACAGCGAGCCAGTATGGGACCCGTATGGTGACAGCATGTAGCTAGTACTTGATTTCATTCTGAGGTACGGACGAATTCTGAGTCCATGACACAGATCTCAGGAACAATGTGTATCTGACATTGCATGGACACTGTGTCGACATTGAACCCATACTGACCCTTTGATCCCTTGGCATAACTATTGGGTAAATTTTTAAATTATAGCGTACACGATGCCCGGAAAGGACATTCCGGACACTGGCTCGGTACCAGTACTATGACCCTGGAAAAAAACATGGGGCCTATACTTTCGGCAACTGGGCGTGTAGTCGGTGTACGGGGCGTGGAAAAGAAAAGTGGTGGCAAGAGTCGGCCAAGTTCTCACGGTCCCTGGGGTAGATGCTAGCGTTCAGATCCCACAGCTGTGAATTATCGATCGTTAGTTGCGTCTTCGTTGGGAGTACCCTCCTTTCTCTCTTTCTTTCCTTATCCAACTCCCGCTTCCAACTCCCTGAGTTCGCTCCACCGCAACTCATTTACTCAAAGGACCTCGTCCCCCTCCTCCTTGCCCCATGGACCTCCCCAAGTAGCCTGAATCGTGCCCTTTCTCGTCTGCTCCAATCTGCCCTCCTTCTCCATCTCCCGAAGGACGCTATACTTCCAACTTATCTCCTGTGGATCGTTATTGGACTGTCGAGGACCTTGCTCGGTTTCATTTTGTCTCGCGGCGTCGGATGGGCCTACCCAAGGTTATTCAATCATTGGGCACTCTATGAATCCAGTGGTGGGTGCGGACCTCCTCTCGTAACCTATTTGCTTGCCTCTGGAGTCCGCCCGGATTTCGGCTTCTTGCTCGCCCATCTAAGAGGGTACAAATGGGAGCCGACCGAGTCACTCGTTATCCTGATCGCATGCGGGTTTGTTACTGCCCTGGACAAAGCTCCATGGACGTACGGAATAGCCGTCGGGCTCGCCCTACTCATTCTTTGCGCCCGTCGTCTATCCAAAAGCACACCCTTCCACCACCCCGGAACAGATTCGATCCAAGCATCCCTGCACAAGCCTCTCAAGACAGGAATTCAAACGGCCCTTGTATTTTTTGCCTTGATTCCCATATCAAGCGTCCTATCTACTTTCTTGACGACTTCGTCCCCTGCGAGGATGCCGTCCTCATCGGACGGCGCGCCATTCCTCGAAATCCTCATCCTTTCTTATCCCAGACCGAACGACACCCCTTCCTCTCCCGCCCAACACTCGATCCTGTCGAAGACGATCGCCTCGTACCTTCCCTACGTATCATCTTCTACAGCACTCTCGGTCTTCACCCATGCGCGGCCTGCTAACCATCCCTCATTTACCTACGCCCAGCAAAAGTTCCAAGAGGAACACATCACATTTTACGCTGACCAAGATACGCACACCGATGCGTATGAAGGACAATACCTTCACGTGGCTGAAGCCTTTAGGTGGTTCATCGAAAGGAGCACCCCGCACCCCGAATGGGTCATGCTAGTCGAAGATGACTTCCCCATCTGTGGGGAATGGGGATGGCAAGGGGTTCTACATGTCATGGAGACGCTCCACCAGGGACACAACACACCCTCGCCCGAAACGACGAAGATGTGGGGCGGGTTCGTAGGAACCGGCGGAAGGTGCGTCCTGTCTACCTTGGTATCGGGGTCTTCGGTCTCATCACTCGACAGTGGTCTCATCCTTCATCATACGCTCCTCCCAATCCTCGCGAGTACGCTACGCCTGCATGCCCGCACCAATTCCCCATTCCCTCCGTTCATGGCACGTCGTCCGGCTGATGTCGTCATGCAAGATTGTCTTTTAGGCATCGACCCGCTGTGCCCTACAGCATCCCCCTCCAAGGACGTACCTGGCGAAATCTGGTTTGCTCGCAAGCAACCCACCATGGTGATTACGTCGCGTCTCGTAATGGACCACATCGGCTCAAAGGCGAGCACGGCACGCGGGAGGGTATATGACTCAAATAAATGGAGGTGCGGGTGGAGGCACCCGTTCCATGGTCGCCCAGAGGCAATCGTGGTGCCAGTCTAATGAGCATTCGAAAACCATTTCCTATCTATGTGTGTGCCACCTAATCTATTGCGAGTCGTATTACATATGAAAAGCTCATGCATACCTTTGGACTCAGCATGCTCAGCAATCGAACTATAGTTCTTCTCTGTTGTTGCGGACGACATAGCAGCAGTTGGCACTGTCACGAGTCAGTCACATTGCTTTCGTTGGCAAGTTGGCTAAGCACGGAGAGGTAAGGTTCATTGTGCCAGGGGCACGTCCGGAGGGAGGTACGTGAAGGGGCTCTTGGCGACTAGCCATATGAACACTGACGATACTTGTCAGTGTTGATGGTTTGGAACTGAGGACTGGGCTGGTGGGCAGGCCCTATCTTATTCGTCAGGACTGTCCACGCTGTGAGGGTGTCTACATTTCTGGGAGGACTGAATCTCTCCCCGCCAACAACACACCATGGTAGCAACGAGGACGCATGCCCTGCGTGGCATGTCCCACACGCAACCATCACTTCACCTTCGATTGTGCAAAAATGACCACTACCTTTCCGTGTGATGAGACAAGGAGCAGAGGACTTGTGCGACAATCATGGTGGCACCCCGAGACTCGAGACTGTCCCTTCGCAACGCGGCGAGGGGTGAAGGGGAGGATGCGACCTCGAACGTAGACAGGGCATGTCGCGTGCAAGGGAAAACGTGCCCGCGATGACCTCGTCACCGCCACTGCTGGACCAATGGCGACACAACGACATGACCACCACGTCATGCCGCGGCGAAAACGAGAAAGACGACGACGGGTGACCATCGCTACCGCTGGTACTAATTCATCTCTGTGGATTTGGATACCCGCCGTGGACAAGCAGGACGATATTCTACTCAACCCTCCTCCCAGAACTTCCCGCCATAGTTTAGGAACAGCTCCTCTCCTTTCTTGATCCTTTTCCCTAAAAAATCCAATTTAGTAGCCACACAAGACAATAATAAGGGTACTTACTAGTGAAAAATCCTAGTTGATGTTCTCCAATGACCAAGACATCTATGTACACATATGAGCCAACCTATGATGTGAAAGTTGAAATAGACATACTTTTTGCTTCTACATTTGCCTCTGTACCTGTGGCATGGTTTAAGAATCTGGTTGCATTTCCAAGATGGGCAGCATCAAAGATTGACAACTCAATGTCAGCCCCTGTATCTTCAGATCCAACTTCAAACAAGTAGTTGTGTGATGTGTGTTTGGTGAGAGCACTGTCAAACCAAAAGCATTATGAAGAAAAATAAAAATAGGCACAAACATAACATACAATTTGCAATCAGCAAGGTCAGAATTCATTATGTGACCTACATAAGCTACAAGAATATTAGTGGTGAGGTTAAATAAAATAATGTAAAATACACTTACTGCCTACAAACACATTTGAATCCATATCCTTACATGCAAAGGCACCAAATCCATGTGCCCCATGTTTGATTTCAACTGGCTAATAAATAATAAGAACATGGATCTAAGAACAAGTGAATAAAATTTACCTCACTAGCTAGGAATAGCATCTGTGTATTTCTACATGGCCTGCCATTCTCACCTAGGTGATGCATGGGTTTCACTCTAAATCATCTTGAATTATATTGTCTCACCTCTATGAGTTATTTCAATCATTAAGAATGCAATCCATATTATCTTGACTTACCCAGCATCACAGCTAAGACATATTCCTGGAATGCACTCTCTAAGGTTCTTTGCACAATCACAATATTTGGGTAAGCATTTCTTGGCAGTGCAACTGCACCCTGGCCACTGCCTATTGCCTGAAGAGATATCAAGATGGAAATTTCAATCCAAAATGGATATCAAACTTACATTTGATGCCACACCTGCACATCAATGAACAATGTTGTTTTTTAGTCCAGCAAGGACAGATGTTGCTTTCACATGGGCCAAGATGACTGCAAGCAGGTAGTCTTGAAAAGTATTGCTTTCAAAAACCAAAGTAAACAACCAAATAAGGCTCACAGCACACAACTCAGATGTTTTCCATCCACTATATTTCCATCAGATGTCATTTTGAGAAGATGAGTTAATACCAGCCCACCAAACTTTGGCTTTGATTTAACTTTTGCTTTGCCTTTTGATCTCTTTTGAACTCCTAGATCATCAGCATCTGTTGATGCTTCACCATTCATACTTGGAGTTAGAATGGAGGAATCTGGGAATAATTGTAACCTTTCTGCAAAAACCTAGGCATTTCATTGATGATTAGTTCTATGTACCTAGTTTATTGGAAAAGCCTACCTGGCTGCATGGTTTAAGGCATATATCAGATAGTTGGCAAGGAAATAGGTTGGGTGCCATTCCCAGCACAGTGTCCAGTATATCCAAGGAGCCTCTCAAATGAGATGTTGGAAGAGGTGGGATTGTTTCCTATGCATCAAAGCAATGAAACAATATTCAACCATAGTATGTAGTTGCACTTACCAAAAATTTCTCATAGTCTGGTATATGCCTGAAACAATCTGGGCCACATGGACTGCCTTCTGATAGTATCATGTCCTTGCCAGTTATTTGTGGTTTTTTAGAAGGGATATATGTGCTTGCATGTATTTTTCCTTTTGAGTAACACTTCCAGTAAGGATGCTGGCTGTTTGAATAATAAAACTTACTGTGAGTCACACAGGCTGAGTGTAAGCAGCTGATACTTGGGCAGAAAACTCCAAGGTTTGTTGCTAGTCTTCTCCTCAGATCCATCACCTCAGGACAATAAGTCACAGGTAGCTTTTCTTCCTTGGCCTCAAATTTGAGAGCACCTGGCCAGTGAAGTGCATCTCTGATGTGTTATCATGTGAATTTAAATGTTCCATGCATGCAGAGCAGCTGACCTTTGGGATTGGTCCCATTGTAGTCCCACATTGTGAAAGGCTCGAATCTTTTTGAACATTTGCATCTGGTCGATATCTTGTGTCTTGATGTCATGTTTGGCGAGCAGTCTCCTAGTAGTCTCAATGTGTATTATCTCCTCTACCGCACTCCAAACGTCAATAACTGGAAGTAGAATGACGGGTAGGCTGAGCCCAACTCACCATCAGGGTCAATAAAGGTTTCCCACGCGAGAAAGTTGTACTTGGCTTGGTATTCGAGAGGCAAGTATCGTGAGCACTCCTCATCAGCGTATGGAAGGAAGTCGAGGACAAGCTGGACCTGAGTTAAATCATCTGGATCCAATAGGGCACTCCTGGATGCCGGTGAGCACGATTCGTATTTAGGATGAGGCCGGTATTCTTCCACGGTCATGAGGGGCAACGACACGTCCACGGTGCTCGAGTGGACGTGACCACCCGGGTAGCCTTTGCTGGGCGGCAGCACGTCCTCCTGGATGAAGGGCATGACGACGGCGTTCTTCGTCTGTGTTGGGGGCGGCGTCGGCGCGTCGTCGGGGGTTCTAACGAGGGAGGTTGCCGCCGCGATGGCGGCGCGCGTGATTTGGCGTTTGGACGCGACGAGCGACTGTGGGATGTTCTCCAGGATTTCGGCGCAATAGCCGGGTTCCCAATCGTAGAATTCGTCCCAGACTTCCTTGTAAACCTGCCGTCCGACACGTTTGAGGCGCACGATCGGTGGGAGGTCTCCATCGGGGGGTGGGGGCAAGGCAACGGTTGCGGCAGTCGGTGTCGTCTCACCGGAGGTGGGAGAGTCTGGCTCGGCATGATTGATAAACATGAAGTCTGGATCCATTGAGAATGACGGGGAGTGGGTTGGATATCCCGGTTTCTGGGAGTTTGTGGTGAGGAAGAAGAGCGGATGATTTATAATGAAGTACTTACTGTTAACTAGGCGCGTATTCGCAGGATGGCCCGAACAACTAAAGAGGCCTAAGATGATTGATAGATGGTCCAAAAATGTAACTTTTCGTAAGACGCCTGTGGGCTCGATATGTATCTGCGAATCAACGGTGAAGGGAAACCAACCAGAAGGGCAATTGATAGTACAGCGAGCCACTCGGAGCCAGTGCCACTCAACAGGGGGTATTCAAGTTGTGATGTGCACGGTTGCAGACTCGCAGAAGGGTACGACTGGTAAGATAACGTGATTGTTCGAGTCAGAATGAGCTGTTTTACGAGGCGTCTGATGGGTATTTATCGTGGGGAATCTCCAAAGATAATCATGTTTCACAGGCTTGTACCCCGCTAGCTGAATTGGCGGATGCACAATTTTGCACCCGCGGAAGCAAACGATGAGCCGATCAACTCGTGTTCCAACTCGAAACTACATGGCGCATCATTTAGTGCGCGGTAACTTTATCCGCACTAGTACTTGGTCTCAGCGTCCATCCGCGTGGCGTGTAAAACAACCCCACCGCGCTTCCCAATCCGACCATCCCTCATTTCCCTCACCCTCACGATCCCCGCATAAATATCCTCCTCACTTGGCGCCCTCTTCTCGCCCACCCACTCACGAATCCACGCGCGTAGAGCACTATACTCGGTCCTCGGAGACGTATCCACACGTTGGTTCGCTTGTGTTGTCCCATCCCCAACACGTGTTTGTGTCGACGTCCGCGTTAGCGTCCACCCGTCCTCGAACATCGGTCCCCGCAGCCCAACCTCCATCCAAAACACGAGCGCTACCGCGAGCGTCTCCGTCTTGGGCAACACCCCCAACGTGCGCATCCACACCAGCACCTCCGGGATCTCGTCCGCGCGGGAGGACAGCCCAAGGAGGGCAATGTACGCCGCAAACGTACACTCCGAAGGCATCACCGTTGGAAGTGGTGGCCCCAGTAGTTCGTCATCGACGTTGGGTAGCACCATCGCTGGGCGTGCTGATCCGAGATCTGTTGGATAGGCGGGTAGGAAGCGGTCGGGACGGTTTGCAAAAACGCGGGCTAGTTCCTGAAAAACGCTGTCACCGCCATTGGCTCGCGCATTGGTCACCCCACCCCGGGAGGACCCGGCCGTGCTGCGCAGTGCGGGCCAATTCCCGAAGATCATGCCCCTGAATATGGAGCGAGCCACTTCCGTCGAGCGTCGTTTGGCCCAAATGCCTACAACAGGTGGAGGACTAGACCCTTGGAGAAGGGAGCGAAGATGCGCAGCCAAAGTTTCGCGGGAAGGGCAGGATTCGTGAGTTGGGGACTCTACGCTAATCAGCACTGTGCCTCGAGAGTGATGCTCAGAAGGCATCACATCTTCCAGCACTTCCCCCGTGCACTTGCTGTCTCGGTTTTGGGAGAGCGCTGTCGCATTGTAAAGTGTCATGGTCGGAGCGATAAGTCCTCGTCGCCTTTTGAATAGTCTATTGTCGGTGATATACCAACTCATAGCGCCTTTCACGCTTTCTCCGTCCATCTTCGACGCCTGCATCGCCGCTTTGAGTAATAGGCGGAGCATCAAGTTGGTGGGAGGGACGAAATACAGTGATGTTAGATGTGTCCAAATATAAAAAATCGCGTCAGGACGGCGAATGCGAAGTAGAGCAGTAAAGAGAGCATGGATCGGGTGGACTTTGAGGTACGGGGAAGTCGACGTTCGGATGGGCTTGGATCCAAAATAAGCTTTGGATGTCGCAGCATCGGGGGTAGAGGGCACCGACAGAGGAATTACTTCCTCGAGGTCCCGCTTCACAGCTTCGTCAAGGAGGTGCAAGGCTTCCTCCGTACGGCCACTTTGAATTAGGACGTCGATCCCCACACAAAGTGCCTTCCGGTCCATCCTCATCTCGTTTGAATCGCCCTTGCCTCGGGCACTAACTACCTCCGCTATGAACTCATCCCATAGTCTTTGCGCATATTCCAAAGCGTTCCTCCATAACAGGCCTTGGATGACAACGGTATATGTCGCCCTGGTCGGTTTGTAAGCGTTGGTTCCTTGCTTAGTGGCCTTGAAAAGTTCTAACAACGAATCCACAGAGAGGGCCCGGTCATGAGCACCAGCATAGAGGGCAGTCGTCCAATCGTAAATATCTATGTTTGATTTGTGTGTTCCATCAGGGAGGTGAGTGGGCGAAGGACAGTGGCGGGATTTGGTGAGATCTTGCTTGAGCAGCTGGTGGAAGTATCGGAAAGCGGACTGGCGGTCATTGCGCATGGCACGGAGATAGTGGGTATTGGCTTTGTGAGCAATCCCCTGTGCAGGTATTTCTTTGCCATCGCCAACAGTGGGGTCATCGTCGGTGTTATACGGTGGGGGGCTGCCATTTTCCAGACACTGCTTCCTGATGGCGTGCAAGTAATGCGCGCTGGCCTGCACTCTGCTCAACGATGCATACGCCCTCAACCATGCCTCCGGCTTTGCCCGTTTATCTACGTGTCCGGAAGGAGAGAGACCGCGGCGGCGAAAGTAATCCAACAACTGCGGCGTGCGGAAATTGTCTCTGATCAGTACTCTTTCAGTGTCGGGCCAGAGAGCTAAATTACAGGCCGTCATTTCCTTCAATACGTCAATAGCAACGTCGGCGGCCAGTCTTGATCTGTCAAACAGAGAGATGGCCTGAAGGAGCATATTGAAGTGGAATTGCTTGTGTGGATGCGAGTTCGAAGGAAGATGTGATATTAGTGGGCGAAGTAGGGATACGAGTGAGAAGTAGGCAAGGGAATGGGCTGTAAGGACGAATAGCGGGAGGGTGTGTGGTGTGTGAGGAGGTGGAAGGGTCGTGAGTGGCAACGCGAGGTCATACAGGGCTGACTGAGCGTCAACGGGTGATCGAATCTTGTGCGAAGCAAGAGCGAGGACGACCCATGGTGGGGTATGACGTGGGGCAAGTTCCGCCTGGTTTCGCTGTAAAAGATGGAGCGCGTGTTCAAAGGTGGGTGATTGCACGATCGAGGACCAGCGCATCCACTCGTCGGATGGTATCCCACAGCGTCGGAGGACGTCCTGTAATGCAGAGTCATGCTGGTCAGCATGACGGAGCAGGGGGACCAGCTGCCAAACAGGCTCCCTGGTGACCCTGTAGGCAAACTTGGAGAAGCCAAGCGTACGTCGCTCGAGCGGCGCGACGGTGAGTAGCGACGAGACGTGCCGAGCGTGTACGACGATAGCGGTGCAACGAGAAAAATGGCGCATGGGCTGTGGTTGTGTCAGCTAGCAAGCAGAGATGAAAGAAAGGACGTACGATGCTCGTCGCTGCGTTGTACGACGAGGACGCGTTTTAGCGCCACAACGACAATACGACCAATCAAACCCGGGCATTCATGCTCCGCCGTTTTCGCTGTTGCTCCTTGACTCTAAACCACACTCTTCACGCCTACTCCGCAAGGCGACAAAAAATATTTGATATGCCGCGCATCCTCTTCGTCAGCGGTTTCCACCCTTCGACGCGAGCCCGCGACCTCGCCTACGAGTTTGAGCGGTACGTACATTCCTACCTTTTTTCCCGGAAATTTTCATGCATTTTTTTCTCGCTCGATAGCTACGGTCCTCTCGTACGATGTGACGTACCGGCCCCACGTAACCCACATGCAAGCTCTAACCCGTAAGTGTCTCCTGTAATTCGCTCCAAAACCCCTTGCCCTATCCAGTCGACGCGTGCACTCCACGAACGAGGCCTCGCGGTGCCTCCGTCGTCGCAATACGATACCAATGCGAGCGATACCTGACCTTGCGAAAGTGACTACGTCGATACCGATATTCTATCTCGCGGGTTCGTCGTCGTCGTTCGCTCCCTCACCCTCCGCGATGCATGCGAGTTGCGCGGATAAAACGTGTCTTCGGCTACGGGTTGCGTTTCATCATTTCGTCCCGATTTGTCGCTCTTTCGAGTCTTACAAACCCTCTTGGAACGATCGCTCAATCTCGCGTCTCGCAGCTATGCATTCGTCGAATTCCGCAGCCAGCGCGACGCTGAGGACGCCTACTATGACATGTGAGCCCCCCACCTTCACTCACCCTATATGCTCACCCTACAACGTCGCAAAGGCACGGGAGATACTTTGAAGGTTCGCGTTTGGGCATCCAGGTGCGCTCGATTCCATTCTCGACCCGTCTTGCGCTGATTTTATTCCCAGTGGGCCAAAAATCCACCTTCCTCTGTCTGGCGTTACGACAGGCGTTCTCCCCCTGCTCACCGTTCCAGCGGACGCGATCGTTCTCGTAGCCCTCGTCGCCGCCCTGACCCCCGTGACGAACGCGACTACCGTAGCAACGGCGTTGACAGGGACAGGGACGTAGCAGATAGGGACCGTGACAACCGGGACGCGAGGGAGAGAAGGCGACGCAGCAGAACGCCCGAGCGAAGACGCAGCCCCTCGCCCGCTGACAGGAGGAGAACCGATGAGAGAGACCGGGGTGCGAGGACCCCCCCTCCAGTGGAGGACGGGAAAAAGGACGTCGATGATCGGGAAAGGGAGAGGGCCCCTGCTCAGACTCCACCTTATGATCATTGAGCCTTTACATGGCCCAAGCATCTGCCTCGGCTGACCTCGTTGGTTTTTTTCCAGACCCTGTTTCTTCCTTTGTTGATATCTCTGTTCTTGTCTGGAGAGTAATTTACCTCTATACACGTGTTTTGTGTCGTATATACTTTCTGCATGAATGCCACGAGATTGGAATCGAGCGCAGCAAGCGGCTTTGACCACTACTCCCATGACACGACGAGTACCAACTATTGATGACCTCAGGGTACGAACAAGATCTTGTATATCGCCAGCGTTGACCAACACCACGTCCAGGTAAAGCTTTGCTACATCTGCAGGGAGGAGGAACACTATGATGGTACGAGATTTCGCCTTGACTCCGCCGTCCAGTCAGCTCACCAACACGCACCAGCCCCAGGGACACCTCCGCGCACTTGGATACACCCTTGCACCTGTACACTCATTGCACACGAATCCTGTCTCCTTCGCTGGATACAGTCCTCCCAATCCAGCCGCTCGCGCGCTTCCAACGCTCTCAAGTGCCCTCAGTGTGGTACCGCCTACGAACTGACCAGCTCAAATCCGTGGTTACTCCGCGTATTGAACATGGGTAACAGGGGCCTATCCGTGATCGGGAAAGTCGTCAGCCTGGGGAGCCTGACCCTTGTCGTCGTCAGCCTTGGTACCGGTGTGTGCTCCAATCCCATCTCATCATAAGCCGTCGCTCACACGCACTCTCTCGTTCAGGGCTGTATATCCTCAGTACAGCATATGGAGCGTACGCCGTGCGTGAATTTCTCGGAACAGAGTACGCCGCACTTTTTATCGCTGTTCCTGCTCAAGTGACCCCTCTACAGGATGTTCGACATCCTTCTCACCGACGACCCGTCTCACTGGCCCTGGCACAGTTTCATCAACCTCCCTCTGATTCCATTTGCGCTCGTCTTCTCCCGACTACCTTTCAAATCTAGTGTCACACCGCTTGTTCCGTTATTACTCGCATGGCCCACGAGTTCGCCAGTTACACTAAATGCCGTAAGGAGGACCGACACGACATTGAATAACCCGGTGTCACTGACGGCGCTTGGTAAAGACTTGTTCCCTCTCCTTCCACATTGGCCACCACCGCCATTCATCCTTGGCTTGTTCATTTACCCCATCGTTCGGGAGGGCTACAAACGCCTCTTCTCTCAATTCGCGAAATGGGTGCTCGACGTTAAGGCTGGAACCACTGCTACGGAGCCCGCTCGAGGACAGAGGGGTGAACGTGATGTGCATAGAGCACTCATGGGCAATGCCGCTGACGATGAACCATTCCTGAGAATACGAGTGAACGCCCAAGTTGACGAGGAAGAAGGACTTGCCCTGCCCGGCGCCCTCCCCGCCAGACGCGCAGACGGTGATCGAGTCCCACATCAGCCCAACAACGGTGACGCAGCTAATGGCAATGGCAATGAAGACGACAACGACAATTTCCAGGGCGACAACGGCGTTGGGGACGTGGCTGCTGCGGCCGAGAACACGATCCGCGTCTCAGGCACCTCCTTGGGGCGGCTGATCGGCGGGGCGCTGATCATCCCGCGTATATCATCGCTGATGGGGTCGCTCCTGTTGTGGCTCTCCAAGCACTCGGTGCTCCTGCGCACTTTCCTTGCCATACGCCCCTCGCTGCGGGCTTCGGGTCGCCTCGGACCTCTGGGACTGACAGGTGGGACAGGGGCGCCGCTCGGGTTGGGCGTGCTTGGTCCACGTGCGATGTTCGGGACTAAGACCCTCGGTGAGATGGAGCTATTGAAGAAGCTTGGGGCAGCGGGGATGTTGGGACTGAGCGTGGCTTGGCGCGGGACGTACGCGTGGGCCGAGTGTGATCCCGTCTGGTGCGTGTTGAGTTATTTGGTTTGGTTGTCTGGGGTTGGCTGACGTGGACGATTTTTCTCCGTAAACAGGTGGCGAAATTCGCTAGGCCTTGGGTTGTTTACCGTCGTACGTCGTCTGTGTTCAGCATCATCGAAGCGGTAGGACTAATGCAGGGGCATAACTGTAGGCCAAAGATCTCGTTCATCTCTTACATCTCTATCTCACGAAACGGGAGCTCGAGACTCGGCGGGTGAAGAACCGGTCATTTGAAGTCGTGGACATTCGCGAGCTGGATCTCATCAGTCCGCAAGCGCACGTGTGAGGCGCTTCGCTCTGGGAAGGAGAGGCTGGGTCGGGAGATGCTGCCGATGCTATGACTTCTGTTGTTTACTCCGCTGTCTATATCATGCATATGTCGTTTACTGTATGAAGAACTCCTTTGACATATGGCAGTTGGGTAGCTATGATCAAGTCCGAGCTGCGTGACCGCCCTACAGTGCTGCAGAAAGAAAATGACGGCCACCTGGCGATGGTGCGATACAAACGATAAATTAAAGGCATTGGATAGTTGTTTTGCAGCTTTGAATACACAGCGTCACTGCCGTACAACAACATGACAAAAGACGCATCAAAAAGTGCCCCCCACCCTTATTGATCGAGCTCCAACACAGTGCCCCGCTGCACACTCCCCCAGCCTAGCAGAGCGGGTTCAGCAACCCATCCACACGCATACACTCGAGGGGAAAAAATCCACGCACCCACGAGCCGCCAATGTTTCTCGATTCGCCGCGACAGCGCCACCTTCTCCCCAACCTCGGTACACGCCGGAGAGGTCAACTGGATCTTGGCGAGATCCCCCTTGACACTCAACACGCGTCCGCCCGTGGACGTTGACCCGATGTTGATCAGCAACAGCTCATTCTTGGTCAGCTTGGATACCTTGGTCTGTTTCTTGTCTTCTGTCCGGACACCGAGGAGTCGGCGGAGTAAAAAGAGACTGATTTCGAGTTCTGTGTCGCGGGAGTGCTCATGAAGGTAGGGCACGTCATTGGACGGAGAGAGTAAGACATACCTGTGTAGACCTTGGGTAGTTTTCCGACAGCACCCAAGACCTGTCCCACCAGCCGATCTGCACGGCAGAGCGTCGGGTCAATCTTGGTCCCGACACCGATCAGTCCACCGGGTACGGCAAATGAGAGGTGGTTGCTTTCGGCGTGCAATGAGACGATTTTGCTAAAGATGGGTCTACACCGGTTCCTGCCTGCGTTGTCCTTTGTGACAATTCCAGGTCTGATCTCGACGTCTTGGCCGAGGTGGAGGACACCAGTCAGGATGGATCCACCAGCGACACCACCTTTTAGCTCATCGACCTCGGAACCCGGTTTGTTGACGTCGAAAGAACGGATAACAATGAGGCGCGGATCAGAGGTGAAATCTCGGTCCGGGACGGGAATGCGTTTGACGATGTATTCGTTGACAGCGTCGATGTTATATTTCAATTGGGCAGATATCGGTACGATGGGAGATGATTCTGCAACAGTACCTAATAGGGAAAGCCTATATGGGCAAACGTCCCGTTCGAACACAGTTCAACATGCCTTTAACGAATGCAGCGATACTCTTCTGGTGTTCTAATGCCTGTGCTTCCTTGATCAAGTCGACCTTGTTCTGGAGGATGATGATGTTTTCAAGTTTCATGATTTCGACGGCGGCAAGATGTTCTGATGTCTGAGGTTGAGGACAGGTTTCGTTGCCAGCGATAAGTAAGAGGGCGGCGTCCATGACTGCGGCACCGTTAAGCATAGTAGCCATAAGAATATCGTGTCCTGGACAGTCGACAAAGGAGACATGGCGGATGAGTTTCATGCGGTGACCACAACCCGGTCGTTCGCAGGGGGGGTTATCCTCCTTGTCAGAACGGTATGATCGGTAGCAACCTGGCCGCGGACATGATTCATTTTCGCATTTGTATATCTGGAAAAGCGCAGGTAAGCATCTACGAAAGGCGAGAAAAAATGTGGCGAACACACCTTGGCGTTGGCATAGCCGAGTTTGATGGTGATGTTTCGTACGAGCTCGTTTTTGAATCGGACGGTCATGACACCCGAGATGGCTTTTACGACAGTTGATTTTCCGTGCGCGACATGTCCGATCGTACCTATACATCGGCATGGTACTGGTCAGTACTGTGACCCCAATGTTGGACCAAGTCTGCATACCTAAGTTGATCGTGGCCTACAACCGCGTGCAGGTAATTTAGGTGCCCATTTCCAGACGGCGGCAGAGATGGGGACGCACCTGTTTTGATATCACCTCGGGCGACAACGGTGTGAGGGTGGATGGGTCGACATCGATCCTGGGCACGTCCTCGACCTCGTCGTCAGACTCTTCCGAGCTGGATTCATCGCGTTTTTGCAGTGTTTCTTCGTCCGACATGGTAGTTTCGGTACAAGCTTGGCGCTCGCGATCAGCGATAGATAGCGCACTTCAACAAGTCATATTTTGGGGTTCGTGCATCACGTAATACAGAGCATTGGTTTGATTTGACCCCTCTGAGGGGGTGTAGCACACAGATTTGGACACATTGGACTCGACTTCTCCCGCGTCTTGAAGAAAACCCTGTCCTCGTAAAGGGGTCATGGTCGCATTCCAAACCGCACTCTCCGGCTTTGCTGAAGGTATATCCACCTTTTATTTTTGCGTTCGATTTTTAATATAAAAATACGTGAGGGGAAGAATTTATCTCGGCTCTCTCTTGCTTAACAACGCGCGCCCCTCCTATGACCACCTAGCAGACGCCAAATTTCCCGCTCCAACTGGCAGGGATATCCCACCCTCGCCCACGGTCTAGAATCGGGATGGGTCAGTACTTAGTTGTATTTTATTTTGTTTTATTTTATTCGGTGACACCGACTGCGCACTGGCACTGGCACTGGCACCAGGTGTATTCAGAATCTAGGCCACAAGGTGAGGCCGTTGACGCGTATGGAACTACCTGCTGACGCTTTTATTGTCCTAGCAGCATCTCGGTCAACCTTCCCCAAGACGTCTTACCGATACGTCCTCAGTTTGGTCACTGGGAATCCATACCTGTTCGAAAACAGGCTGTTCAAGCTGTACAAATCCTTTAGCGAGTTGATCAGGATGCGAGGATGCTTCAACAGGCCACTCTACCAAGAAATACAGATGTTTTGAAAAGTCCAGGAGTTAGAAGGAACGTGACCCGCAAAGCAAAATTAATAAAACACCCGAAGAAAGCGGAGAGTAATCGCCCGGGGAAGGAGGTCCTTTTGTTGAGTAACCGATGATCAGACGCTTGCGACGCTACATAATTGTGTCCATTCCGCGTACCCTAATACTCCCATCCTTTGAATTTTAATGTTCACACCTGCTTCGAGAACACTTCCATCGATCATACACAGCATGAATGGCGATCCAATCCAGAGAACACAAATCATGAAAAGATGCAGGAGATATAGGAGTCATGGCACCGCTTGACGTGAGGATGAGCCACCCATTATCCACGCAAGTGCTGTGACGGCCGCTTATTTCCTGTGCAGAAAATTCCAAAGTGCCGGCGTGCACGCGTGGACAGTCGGGGCACGGCAAGCTCGTTTTCGTCGTCGCATGAGAGAGGTTGGATCTGTGGATCTGGCCGAGCTGGGTGCTGCTTGTGTACAGGGCGAGAACGACGTGTGACCACATCCAGTAATAATTTTTTCCGCCGCCTGTCTTCCGTTCGAGTCACTTTAGGAGGGAATGCATCCGGGGCTGAAACAACCGCATTAGGATTTCATATGTTCACACACTGTATTCAAATGAATCGTACGAGGCATGGAGGCCGCAATGTTGTTCAAGGGCCAGGGTGGCACACGTAGCCGGACTGCTGTACTATCTGGTTGTTCAAGCTGTGGCTTCTTGGGTGGCCGAGATCGAGAGTTGATGTTTTTCATCAAGTCGGCTATGCCAAGCTGTGCATAAGGATCGTGGTTGCGCCGAATAACCAACTGAGTGGTCAATGGCAAGAGCAGCCTATTTACTCGTCCTGTAATAGAAATGAAATGAAATCCGTGAGTATTAGTTAGGAAGCTACCTTGGAGTTCCGTAAGAAATTGGTGCTGGTTCTGACGAACGATCAAAACGAGCATTTTAAAATAGGCTGATTTGTAGGGCTGGTATTTAGGAAGACATGTGGTAAAGAGGTGGAGCTTCACGCCTGCTCGATTGAGTGTCGTTCGGGCCACCTTACGGTATCGAGTTAGACCAACAATATCCGGGCAGTAGGCGAAATAAATGCACCTCCATAATTGCGAGCAGCTATGAACGTGTGTCGTCAGAAAATGCGAGCAAGATGAAATTGAACATGGGCCAACCTTTCTGCCGTGGCATTGGATGTCGGCGTCCGTCAGCCGTTCGTTGCATCGACAGATGTCTTCGGATGCCTCCAAGAAATTCCGTAGTGAAGACAGGCGATGGGCAACATCAATCGCAAATCTCTGTATCGAGGTGGATGAAGATAACTGTGTGTCCGCGTTCATGATGAGAAAGAGATCCCCTTGGGAACGAAGAACGAGTAATTGAATGCGATAGCGACGAGGTGGTGTTATAAAGGCTTGTGAAAGTATGGAAACAAGGAAGAAATGGGAGGAGGGGTTATATATACTAATTGTGGCACGGCAAAGGATTGGTGGAGGCGGGCAGAGCTACATAAAAGCGGCGGTACATTCCGAGAACGTTCTGTCAGTAGAACACCTGTGCCACCTGTTCCTCCATTGTGCCGGCTAATATTACTTGGACCATCCACCACCCTATTCTTGCCTCATTTAGGCTGAGAGAATAAATTTTTGGGCCCTGGCACGATTCTGTGGAACACGGCGCGGCTTTGGCACGGTGGCATGCAATTGCGTCCGGGTGGACGTCTCCACACGGATGGTCCGTGGGAAGAATATGTCTTTGCATATTATGTAATGCGTAAATACGCGTCCCCACCGCGGCTCGAACGCGTTCAACGCGAGGCTTAGCCATGGAATCCTCCACCCACAGACTCGACGCCGGAAGGCAGCGCCAAATCGAACTACGAAGGAAAATAGAGCAGTTGCAAGCACAGCTGAAAGACTTTCCTGACGACGATCCACGCCTCCAGTCGCCAAAGCGAAAGAAACCAGTTGCGGCGATCCTGGCACCCGGGACACCATCTCCAAGTAAGCCCGGTCATGCGACGATAGCCAACTCATTTATCTACGATCGCAGGAAAAAAAAGACGGGTTGATCAGACCGCCGCGCAGGGACGTAAACCACATGCTGTTGGCCTTCCGTCCAAATCGGAGCGGGCCCAACATGGCGCCCGCTCAGCTAACATGCCTGTATCCACTCCCCACCATGCAAAGCCAGCACCCTCAAATGTGCTTGCAAATCTCGCCTCCTTACATGTGCGACCCACTCAACGCTCCGAGCCGACCCTTGTCGTCCGGTCCTCAGACCTTGCTGAGCGGCCCAAGCACAGCGTATCCGACGCCAACGCACGATCCCATGCGTTGCAGGAACGTGCTATCGAGCAACCTGTCGCATCAACGTTCCAGGTGAATGCGTCTCGAAGAGATGAAAACCTCGTGCTTGTGGAAGACCTCCAGATGGGACCTGTGGATTACAATTCACTGCCAGACGACCCTCTGTTCGAGCGCCTGGAGCCAAACTCTGGCATTCATCTCGTGTACGTGATTCTTCAAACATGTTCTTCCTTTCCTTGCAGTGCGATATTAATTAAGCGATAATGATGTTAACATAATGATAGGTCTCGATCCCTCCCGCACGAGGACCTCCAGGAGTATCTCCGCGGGCGATATTACCTCTCTCCTTCACGTCTTTACTCCTGTGTACGGCTGCTCCCAAACAAATCTGGTTACGAAGTACCAGTCGATGGTGATTGGGTCACTATTGCTGTAGTCGCAGAAAGGGGTCTTGTCAAACACACCCGGGCACCCGTGGATATCACGCCCGGAGACGATGGTCGTGCGTCAGATGATGAAACAGGCGGGCTAAAGCCTGGCCACAAGACAGGTACCCGTGGCAAGTCCGACAAAAACGCCCCCAAGGCGCAAACGAGGCCCCATGGCAAAAAATATGTGAGTATGAAACTGATCGATTTCGGGGCCCGATCTCGATCCTCTGCATCCGGTGGAAAGTCCACAATTAGAGGAGACGCTTTCTTGACGTTACTGCTGTTCGAGTCAGACGGGTTCGACAGACTCATTGCGGAGAGCGGGAACGTCAAAAAGATTTACCAGGGCGGGAGCAAGGGCGCGTTCGAGGCAATGTCCAAGCTCAAAGAGGGTGATGTTGTTGCCCTCCTCAACCCGAGGGTGTTGAAACCACTCCAGGTTCGTCCTTCGTCCCTTCATTACAATCATCTCGGAGCTTACTCATTCTTAGCGTACTGACAACGTGCCACATCCTGTGGATAACATTCTCGCGGTCACTCCGGAGTCTGCAGCCTCGATGGCGATTATTGGCCGTGCTCGTGATCTTGGCATGTGTCAAGTGGTCAAGAGGGACGGTAAACCCTGTGGAAGTTGGACGGACAAGAGGGTGAGCGATGTCTGTGAATGGCATTTGACGAACGCTGTCCAGAGACGGCGAGCAGGGAGAGCGGAATTTTCTGCCGGGTTCGTGTGGTCTTTGCTTCCAGCAACGAACCATAAGCAATATTCATTTCGGCATATAGGACATCGGGCATGGCAACGACGTCTGCTCACAAACGTAAACCTGAGTTCGACCCCTCTCGTCAATGGGGTTTACAGCCCGAGCCAGCGGCGCAGAGCTCTGTCTACATTGTCTCGGGCCACGTCGTTGGTGGATCTGCTCGAGATATGTTTGCGGCAGAAAAACTGGGCAGGGAGGCACAGGAGAAAGCAAAGCGGAGGCTCGGAAAAGAGGCTGATAAAGAGCTAAAGTCCCTGCTAGACAGGGACAAGGAAGGGATGAGGGCTGTGACGAGAGCTCGGGAGGTTGCGGCGAAGATGCTCAAAGTGTCCAAAGATGAGAAGGGGAAAGAAAAAGGAAAGAAAGCCGAGAAGGGGAAGGGAATGGCACCAGCGACAAATGGCGAGGACGAAGAGCCATCGCCGGAGAGCGGTCCCGCGAAACCGGCATATTCGGCGAACATCATCAAGCACCTTGGTTTCGACCCTGCAGCCAAAGTGGGATGCAAACGTACAGAGGAGCTTAGTGTCCAGAAGAAGGTATTGTTATTATTGACAAATTGTCTCTTAATTGCTCATGTCATTTGTGTAGCTGGAAGCGCTGGCCGCAGTCCAGGGGTCAAGAAAAGAGATCAACCTCGCACGACGACCAGGTCCCAAGATACGTTCCGGTGTCTCCGTCCCTACCTTCATGACCCAACAAGATACTGATTCCAATCCGGGAGAGCTGGGTTCAGACTTGGATGTCGTGTCCGACGAAGGTCAGATGGTCGACCTAGATGCCAGCAGTGATGTTTGAATCATGTGGATGGTTTGATGTTACGAGACAGAGTGTGGTTACGACACGATCATCCGATGCTGCATTGCAACATTCCAAATGTTGGGTCTCATGATGTAAGAATTCATAGTAATGACTGCTCATAGGATTCTCTCAAATCGAAGAGTGGGTTACTGGGGAAATATTTTTTGTGTTAACGCGGTCAGTAACTTAGACCCTGTCCTTCCGTCCCGTTGCAGAGTAGGGCACTGACTTGGTACGCCAGGTATATTTAGCTGAGAGGTCATGAACATTGCATCCGAGAGCGAGAGCACGATTAATAAGGCGGTTTCTGACGAATTGACTCGACTGCGACCATCAACTGAGCGCAAAACATATAATCCTAGGGAAATTGACTGTGTCGACATTTAAGCTTTCTGAACGGGGTGAGCCCAGAACAGCCTCAGTCCCCGCACCGGTTTCGGCTATTGAGGGGACGCTTTCCCGAAAGACCGCACGCATGGCCGTGCAATAAAACTCACGCTGTGGGTCAACGCTCCTTTCCTTCGACGTCAACATGCCCTCCCCCAAATTCAGAAGAACGTTCATCGTTGGGTGTGGGACCACAGCATTCATCAAGGTAGTTTCTACGCATGTATCTCTTTGTTGCTGGAGTGGCTGATTGGAAAGAACTTCGTAGCCCCGGGGTGAGCGAACGATAGAAGAGGTGGGTCTACGTCCTAGTCATTCCTGTCATAGGCTTGATATATGTCATTTACAGATGAGTTTGGAGGCTGGGACGAAGGCTCTACTTGATGCAGGCAATGCGTGCCGTATTTGCTTGTTTTCTTGAATAACGTCCTTGCAGGTATCACGTACGACGCAGTCGAGGCCGCGTTTGTAGGGTATTGCTATGGTGAGTCTACAAGCGATCAGGTGAGTGTCTCACTATGCATCTTTGTTGCGCCACCGCACTCACGTGATACATTGCCATACGGGAGTGCCCTTTACAACCTCGGCATGACCGGCATCCCCATCACGAATCCCAACAATAACTGTTCCACCGGGAGTACTGCCCTGGTACATGCAACCAATGCTGTCAAGACCTCCCTCGTGGAATGTACACTAGCGCTTGGATTTGAGTGCTTAGCTACAGGGAGCCCTATGGATCATTTCCGGACCGACTTGGGCTGATGTTCCTGTTGGGTTCTAAGACCTTGGAGTTGGAAGGAGCACTCGGCGAAATCTCTGGGATAGTAGCTCCGAGGATGTCCGCGAATTCCAGGAAGGAGTACTCTGCTTGGTATGGTGCCACACCTGAGCACTTAGCAAAAATCGGTGCATTTGAGGCGTCATATAGTTTTGCGGCGTTTTCCTATGACATGCGTTGCCTTGACACGGTAGCTTCTAGGAACCACAGGCATGCTGTCCATAATCCGTATGCACAGTTTCGCGACGGCTGGACAGAAACGCAGGACTCGAGGTCACCCAAAGTCACTGATCAACTCACTTAGCTGATGTGCAGCCAATGTCCGTAGGTCGATCAAATTGGCCGCAAAGGTTGATGTAATACCGTCGCTGGGGCACAGGGCAGTGCAGCTTGTTGCATAGTGGCCTCCGAGGACTTTGTGCATGTCCACCGGCTAGAGAACCAGGCTATCGAGATCGTTGCGCAAGCACTCGAGACAGACGATCCAGCCACGTTTGAATCAGAGAGTGCCATGAAATTAATTGGGTACGAGATGACAAGACAGTGCGCAGACAGGGTCTTTGCCCAGGCTGGCTTTGCACCTGGGCAGGGCCGAGATGAGGTTGGCGTGACTGAGCTGCATGATTGTTTTGCTCCGGCAGAGGTGGGTAACGACCTCTCGTCTCGACCCGATTAACCGAAAGGTACATGCCAGCTAATAATGTATGCCGCCTTGGGTCTTTGTGCTCCAGATGCGGCTCACAAAATCGTGGAGAGTGGCGACAACACCGTGCGATGCTGCCTTTGGGGATAGCGGGCAATTCTAACCTGAATCGGACATAGTATGGTGGAAAATATGACATTAACCCCAGTGGTGGCCTAGAAGCAAGAGGTCATCCTATCGGTGCCACGGGGCTGGGAATGCATTTCTCCATCACAAGTACGTATCTCACACACCCGGCGCAGCATCATTATTGAACGAGTTCCAATTCTAGTGCAGTTACGTGGATGTATGTTCCTTTTCCCAACATGTCATTTGTCCGCTTAGTGGACTCGGCAGGGTGCGGCAAATCCCAAGCGCAAAACCTGTACAAGATATTGGATAAGCGCGGAAAGTACGGGCTTGTCCATAATCTCGGTCTCGGTGGCGCGGTGGTTGTCAGTCTGTTGCATCGTCCCGAATTCTTCAAAGTGGATGGCGCGGATGGCCGAACGAGATATGCTTACCAACGATCGTATTCCACGCTCATTCATGCTGACTCAAATTCCTGCCGAACAACAGACTCGGGTATAATCTCGCTACGGAATGCAGGCCGATCACAAGCGTGAACCTAGACAAGGTCAAAGCAACAAAGTCGTCGCGATGCGTGCTTGAGTCAGGGATGGCTAAGCTGTGATGAGCTCGGGCTGTATTCTCTGACGATCTCTTGTCATTCTCATTTAACTATCAGAAAACAAACTGAGCCAACGTTTCTGCGACCGGCCTGTGTTCAGATAGAAAGACAGGAGCTCAGCATCGCTGCAAACTTGAAGTCAGTTCGTCTATGTGGCATGCTTTGTAATTTTGTCAGGCGAGCGAATAATTTCTTGTCGTCACAGCTGAAGCGTCTGTCCGCTCTTCACATCCGAGGTCAAAGGTCAACGTGAATGTCGTTTGGCGGCGCCAAGTGTCAGCGTTCCGCGGTTGATGCGGAGGATGACGTGACTATGTCATGCATGCTGACTTCGAGACACCGGATCTTTCGGTCTCCAAATTGACAATGACACAGACCGAATCGATTAACGCCGTGGCCTAGCGTGTTGATGGATGGCCGAGGGAGAAGTAACCCCTGCTGTGCAAGATTTGCTACACCAACTGAGTCCGGCTGTCCGCGCACAGCACGGTATGACGTGACATAAGACCCTGGTGTTGTTTCTAATTATAGCTCACGTTACGTACATACAAACTCCAGAGTGCTCAGTTCTAGGCACTCGAAATGAAACAGTTCTCCTAGCACCTCTAGGAGATGAATAGGAAGCTGCTGTTATTTGAGCGTCATGAATACTGGCACACTCTGCTTTCAAAGCTTCCGACTCGTCGATTTATTACGCTGACGCGCTTCACGCGATCTCTTAATGTTGGTGATGTACTTCTGGGGTCGTGACGAGCTGCGAGTCGAATTGGCATGCTTTCCAGTGGCAGTGTTCACCCTCAGATAACCTTTACATCTCACCGTGAGTCGTGGTTGGTGTGTTTTTATTCCTCAAGAAGCACGTTTCCACACATCTTGGTGGCGATCTCAGCCGCCGGCGTCATTCGTGCCAGTCATTAGCGATGGGATGAAAATGAGCTGCACGCCCGACCAAATTCTGTTTCAGAAAGCCGGTTTGGGCAATCTACCACTCATCGAGATTGTCACCTGTACGAGCTGGACGAAAATCTACTTGAAGGCCGAGCGCAACCTTAGCCGAATAGCGAAGGCATGCCATCACGGGCTTCCTAAAGAGAGTGAGGTCGAGTCAGGTTCGAATCGTGTTCGGCCACCATACTCTCATAGTCGATTGGTTTCATACGGATGTCGATGGTGAGCTACATCATGATGGATTTCGCCGTGTGGGATGGACGTTGACGCTTTTTAATATTTTTGTGATAATCGAGTGAACCAGACACAGAAGAGGACTTCTTGGTGAACTCCCTCCACTTTGTCGAATGTTGAAGCTTCAAGCCTGGTTTTCCCGGCCCTGGCTGAGAAAATCATGTTCGACAGTTTCGCGCTAATACATCGCATCTTGTCAAATGCCGTCTGACAGTGCCGCCCCACCACCGTTATCATCGGACTCATCTGATAGATCCTTGGAAGGGGTCTTTGTACGTGAGTCATCAGGTGTCTGCTTCACGACTCGACAGTCGTGCAGACTCCAGCCGCGTAAATAAAGTTTCAATGGCGTACTGATGTGATCCTACGAAGAAATCCTGGCTCCGATCACTGCGCTGATAACCCCATTTCATTCTCGAGACCCAGTTTATGCAACTGCGGTTCCCCCCGTCCCCGGATTCAATCTTCAAGTTCATGAACTTGGAGCTGCATGGCAATGTGCCGGAAGGCAGTGACGCTTTTAGCTCACCGTCAAACAACAAGTTGTGCAAAGTTCGGGTTTCATGGTGATGATGCGTCGCTGCGCCGCACGGCATGCGCACTGGCAAATGCTATGAAATGACGACCGACGGGGTCCAATCCCGAGTCTAACCCTTTTCGCCCGTGCGAACCGTTACGTGAAGTCATGCCGTCACCGCACAAAACATTGTTTCTTGGCTGCACTGCTGACTGAGATTCAGAACCCGCCAAGAGCTGTGTGGAGCGCTTTTCCCCTCGCCGCGCCCCTTCCATTCACAGCCCGATGGCGCAAGCCAATAGCCAATGTTCATGAAGCAATGTCCGTTACGGTCAGGTTTGTGAACACCAGATGCAAACACTTATTGGGGCGTCTGATTGATTATCGATTATCCTTTGCAGTTGGGTATCTCAATTGGCGGCGCAAAACTGGCCGAATAATTACGTTGTAGAAGCAACTTTTGTTATCGCTGATTAAGAAGATGCCGGGACCACTGCAAGTGTTCAGAGATCAGTACTCAGTGATGGTGTTTGGCACTGAATCCGGTATTTTTGGGCCTGGACGCAGCCAATCTCCATCCAAGCGATCTTTTTTTTCCACGCACGATGTTTGTTCAGCCTTGATCCCCGTATGGAGCCATGACTAGGTTGACGCTACAATTGCACCGCACCTTTCTCCTAACCGCCGGACAGGTTTTCTTTATATACGTCGATTGCAAAAGCATGCAGCGTCTCATACTCAACACCTTTCAACACTGACATGAGTACCACACGCACTTCCTCGCCTCCTGGTACGTACACAACGAATTACGGTCACATGTCTCGTGGCTCATGCTTCACTCCAGCACCCCACAGAATAGTGACCTCTCCAGAGGACGTTCTCACGAAACCCGCTCCAGCTCAAATTATAAAACGACCTCATGATATGAACAATTTTGACGGTCAGAGAGAAAAGATGGCACCATCGAATCACGCTCATTTGATTTCCAATCGACGATCCATTTTGATGTTTGGCTTGGGTCCTGAGGAGGACCAAATTGTAGTAGGCGATGAAAATGCGCGGAAGCAGGCCATGAGGAATCTTGTCAACTCCTGGCAAGAACGACTTCAGTTGATCAGCGTTATAGTGAGTTTTCGCGCACTGCGACGTTACATGTTACCTAACTGACATACATTGTAGACGACTTTCTTCGCGACAACAGAAGCGGCGATGTTAGTAAACGCGGCAGCAGGGAACTCGGCATTAATTATCGATTGGAGGAGCGCCGTCATGCGGGCATCGAGCGCTAGTCTCATTGGTGCGCTAATTGTGCATGTTTATGCTTGTGAGTGCCATCCCATTCTTTCTGCGCAACTTGAACCTCACCAACGAGTCGCACACGTAGCCGTTCTCTCGTTTTTGGGCGCATTCCTCTTAATCAGCTATAAGCTGAAGGTGGCTACACGCGAAGAAATGATCGTGGAGGGCATTCCTGTGACCAACTCGCCTCTTGGGGCACCAACCCTTAGAAACGTGATCCGAGACGTCGAGCAGGGTACCATCAAAAGAGGATCAAACGAATCACAAACGTGCAATGATACCCGATCAATTATGCCACAGTTGATGAGATGCGGCGTAGCAGCGTCCGGGCCCACGCGACGATGCTTACCTTCCATTTTCTCCTCCGCTGGAAAAGGACTATTCAAGTTCAATGCCTCATCACACCGCCTGTTGAGCCGGACACATGCACTTTGCGTCTTCCTCGCTGCGGTGGGCTTCGTACTCAGTACGATAGGCATCTTGGGTTACTCCTGGGCCTCGCAACCGGTGGCAGTCAGCATATTTGCGACTGCCTGCTTGGGAGGCGCCATGCTTACCACGCTTGCCTTACGCATCTAACCCTCGCATTTCTTGTTCAGCGACGCCGTAATGTCGCTCGTCATCCAGACAAAGGACTACACCTATAGCATAGCCTTTTTATTATCTTCTTGGAACATATAACTTATTCTAACTCCATAACTCATACTCACCCACTGTATCACATTCTGTTTTCTACGTTCGCTGTAGCCTATATACCAATGACAAGAGTATATTAATCTCGGGCTCTCTGTGACTTTGACAAGTCCTGTAATCCTAACATTATCATTATTGATATGCGTTCCCGAAGAGTTGTGATTTGCCTGCGGCTGAGTTCTCTTGGTCCCAGATGGGGTATGCCTACCTCCCAACACCAGAGTGCATCCGGAGCCAATAAGGCATGTCCTTCGAGTGCCTTGACCCTGTGAGCATCCTCAGGCTGTTGTCTAGGTTTGCACGAACAATCGATCTGCCGTACTCTCAGAGGGCCGCCGAGGTCGCAGCGGAATGATTCGGATACTAGTCTGGTGACCAAATTACTCCAGAAGGCTTGGCTTCCTAAGGCACCCGAACTGGAACACCAAGGACGAGCTTCTAGACACACCTCGGCAAGCAGATAGTTACCGAGACGGCCATCTTCGTTGCGGCTTGATCGCTTCTGCCGTGAGCACCTACAAAATAATTGTTATGAAGGTGATTGTGACTCAGATCATAAGAATAGACCACATGGTGTGAGCGTCTGTTGTTTGACGATCACGATCCGATGGCGCGGACGCCGCAGAATGCAGTCTAGCTTCAAGTAGCGTTGGGTCCCGAAGAGGTACCGAAACTTGAACCCCAGACGCACTAACCACGTCCTCGGTGATCACGACCTCTTCTTGAAAACAGTCGACGTCAGGGTAGGTCAAGGATTCGAATCGGATGCAAGAAGAGAGAGAGAACCACTGAATACTGATCTCAGGGTGCACGTTTGCATCTGAATGGGGTAAGGAGATGCTTGGGAATACAATACCATCATGAATCCTAACTTCCATATTCGCAAGGTTCGGGGCTCGGCCTGGATTACTTAGAGTGATTATTAATGAGAACCATACCAAAACAGTGTGCCACAGCGATAACCCAATTCATGTCGCAGGTGTGGCGGTGCAGAGTGAAGAAAGAGTGACACGCACACCCAGTGGTACATATC
Source organism: Tylopilus aff. striatulus (assembly GCA_038094335.1). Taxonomy (NCBI): domain Eukaryota; kingdom Fungi; phylum Basidiomycota; class Agaricomycetes; order Boletales; family Boletaceae; genus Tylopilus; species Tylopilus aff. striatulus. The sequence goes on along the minus strand of JBBPTY010000067.1, from coordinate 5,523 downwards.
AACTCAGATGAGTCGCCGTACCTGGTCTATTGACCCGTTCATCCGTCCGACATCAAGGCCACATTGTAGACAATGTGACAAGTACGCACTGATGTGGCGGGGGCACGGCATGGTGATACTGATAGAACATGTTAGGGGCAACCGTGATCCTGCCGAAATCAATTCAATGTCAATGAACGTGAGCGGTTGTCTGTTCTGATTTCCTTGGAGATGAGGTAACAGAACCAAAACCCGAGCATCGGGAAGAGCTAGACTATGACAGGGATATCCGGAGAAATTTCGAAAGAATTGCACGCACTGTGATCGGGATACTATCTCCTCCAGCGACTTCGTCAGCCACATTTGGTCGCACTTCTCTCACAGGCCATCATACCAGCCGATATCAAACCTTACTCGACACTCGTAAAGCATACCTGGCATGACTTTATTAACAGAGTAGCTAGGAACTAAGGTAGCTACAGAAATGTAGTGAGAATGACGGGTGAATATTGAATGCCAGCATTTGCGTGGAGCTGCTGATCCAGATTAGAAGATAAGGCGACCTAAATTTGTCACACATTCTTACTGGATCCGGATCCTTGCGTGGACTGGGGAATCTGGTAGATTCAACAGCTGCTTTCCTGTCGACATTACTGTATTACTTCACACCTCCCATCACCCGTCTCGAACACCAAGATGGAGACTCGTGAGCACAGCACGGACGCCATCATACGGTCTCGATGTGGCCCTAAGGCTGTATGGTCACCTCATGGAGCTTTCCATACCTTGGTGCGAAACGAGTCGGATGAAACTACTGTGCATCGCCCTCCAGCCGCCCCCTTTATCATGTTCTCGGACACGTTCAGGGCGCGATGAAGACCTTGACTACGACGATCAAACACTCTCAGATGATGGTGACTAAGTTCTGAGCTGGACTTACCAGTGGACCCGGAGACACGCGCACGACGGCTGGTGGGACGCCTTCGACAGTCATTTGGCGTGTCTTGGTGTCGTTGAATAAAACCCTGGACGGTGTACGAAGGCTCGATGTATTATAGGTATCACGTATTATGCGTGTCCTCGAACCCAAGTCTTGCTAATCAGATGTGGTTCAGCATCGATGGCGCGCCATTGCAAGTAGAGCTTGAGGGCCCTCTTTCCCCAGACATTGAACACGACGGTACCGCGAAATGCGTTCAGTGCGGCCGACTCGAGCTGACCATGTAGTGCGTCACCGTTGCCATATGATAGGATCCCGACACGTTGACAGCCGGCCGTTACGAGGACCGGTAGCGGTGTCACAATCAAGTAGGAATGCCGCATTGATCATGCACATCACGGATTTCGCAGCCAACACTCAGCAGTTGTATAATGCACAGACACAGCATTAGAAGCTTGACGTGCCCATGTATACCATCCAAAAAGACGTAAATCAACCTGCCAGATTTGCGGCAGACCTACAACACAACAGCCATGTTGGTACCATGCACACAAGTGCAGCCTTTCCCGACTCTGGTTGTTCCTGGTTTATTTGGCCGTGAGCGTTCGAAATACTGGCACAACGTTCAGAAACTAACCGCCACACGAACGCTCCCAACTGGAAGATCAGATACGCCATGAACTTGCTGAAAGTTAGAAAAATGAGTGTCAATGGCAACGTTTGCCATTAACATGAAGGACAAACCACTTTCGCTTCCTTGAGACCTGTAACACCTTGGATGCGACGGGGTGGGTCTGTAGAGGCGCCTGGGGGTTCGGGTCCGTCGTTCACTTGCTGTGTCTATAGGACAGTGAGTGATATGCCAAACTTCGTCATGATGACACACCATGTTCTCTCCCCTTGGATTTGAAGTGTCCTCGCCACCAGGGGAATGATTTTTAGACGCGTCCTCGTTCTGAGGGTTGGTAGCTACGGCCTTTTTCTTCTTTGTCGGCCGTGTTGTGCACTCAGCAGAAGCCACAATATTTCTAGAGACGACGAACCTTTGGTCTAGGAGCTCTCGCGACTGTCCGCTGCAGGGATATTTTATTTATGATAACCGTCCGTGTCTCAATAGCACTCACCCGTTCGCGTTGAGCCGGGTAATAGACTGAAGGCCCCTCGCGCACACGCGTTGGTGATTGATGATCGATAGTACGGGAGGTATATGCCTTTTTTTGGGACAACCAACCAGGTTTCTTGGCCACCACACCGCCCTCTTGGTGCTTTCTTGACCCCGCCCGAAGCCACCTCTTGAATCCCAGCGAGCGCCAAGAAGATTCAGAATTGTTAATAGGTTGCTCCTGTAAAGCAGAGTCTACTGGTGGAAAATTATGTGATGGTGCGGACATGGCCGCTTGCGCCATAGAGGAACGGATGGAAGTTGTAGGCGAAGGAGGCTGTCAACGATGTCAGTACAGAAATGGAAAAAGGACGACGTAACGAACCTCGTCGAGACTGAAAAGTGGTGCCGGTACACTTGTCGGCAACTCGACCTATACTGTCATAAGAACATTAAAAGTAGGGAGATGAATAAACATGCATCGAGGATGGGCTCGACCACATCGGGAGTAACAGGACGTTCCTAAACGATCACGTCAGTATGGCACTTAGAGTGTCCATGTTTAACTGTACCTGGACGGATTCAACTGGATTGTTATCATGGTCCATTAAGGTGGACGACTAGCATAATGCATTAACTGGATTTGGAAGCGAGTCCTTTGAATAGGGACCGTACTTTTATATGCGACAGACTTGCGATGGTGATCTTCCCGTCATCATCACCAAACGCGAGAAACTTGTCATCGGGTGATATTGCGACAGAAAGTACTCTTGCACTGTGTTCGATCGACCCAAGCTGAGCATGGGTCACCATGTCCCAAAACGAAGTGTTCTTCCCCATTGAGTAGACGAGAAATTGCCCATGCTTTGGTTGGTTGATGCACGAATATGTGCCAGTATCAGGAAATGACCATTCCGAGATGGACGAGCCGGTGGAGACTGCGAATTGCAGGACTTTCGTGCGTGACACGACAAGGAGGGTGTCGTCGAGCCAAAGGAGGCCAGAGTTATAGTACGGTGTGACCTCCACTTTAATGTCGATGAGCATACGGGCATCATTGGTATCATATACTCGCACAGAGCTGAGGGTCGCTATTGCAATCCGATCGCCCTCCGGAGAATGTTTTGCTGCGACAACACAATCGAAGCCTTGATCAATTATTTGCACTTGTTTATGTGTTGCCATATCTAGGATGGTTGCTTTCCCGTTCTGTGTTCCGACGACGAGCCTGGCCGAGTTGGGCGAGAAATCCAAGGCGTAGACATAATGACCGTTGTTCGTGTCCGCATTCCTGAAATTGTGCACGATGATTTGTTCATTTGTCTGCACGTTCCAGACGTAGACTTGGCCCTCCTGCATCCCTGCTGCAATCCATCTCCAATCCTGGGACACAGCAAGGCAGTTGAAAAAACCCGTCGTCTCCAGTGCCACTGTTCGGCGACCATCCTTTACCTCCCACACTTGAACTCCTTTCTTGCTACTCCCGCTCAAGAGGTGATTCCCACTTGGTGAAAATTTCACTGCATAGATGTTAGTGTGATTAGCCCCGGCCTCAATTTCAGCTGTGTTGTGGCGTTTTCCTTCAGTGATTAACATTAACAGCATTCCTGTCAGTACGCACTTATCATGGTCGACGACGCGGTTTGGATATGGGGGACACAAATCAGCAGGGATGACGGGTATGGATAAGGTTCACTGGTCAGTGTCAATGTGTGGTACTATCTACCTGCGGTGTTGACTCATGTTTTCCACGCTTTCGCTCACAAGTCATCATCCCGATCGCCTCGCGTTTGCAACCAAAACACACATCGGAGGTTCCCAGTCTGACATCCTCAATCGGTTTCCGAGTCAAGACTGCTCGACAGCCACGTCTAGTCCACTTTGGGATGCATCTAGAACGTAATATACTCGCAGGCGGGTTGATGCAGGAAACCTCCCACGCAGCATCAAGTGTACCTACTCGGTCGACGACAGAAGGGCATGGCAATAAATCGGTACCTCTCCTTGTATCGTGCTGCTACTCGGCATCTCTGCGTCCTTCAATCCTACTTTCGCTTCAAGTTGGCATCGCTTTAGGTATTAGAGGGCGAGGAACGAGTAGTTCGGACCAGGTGAGTGCCTACAGTCATCACACAACTGGCTGAACAGTGGCCCTATATCACAGGGCACGTTTCGGATCATTCGCCTGCTCTCTGCACGATGTCCAGACCGGCTTCATACCCTCGCTCAAGGACGCTCTTCAACAGTCGCGTCGGCGTGTACGTGTCTACCATTCTTCATGCAGTCGGACCGCACTACATAACCTGATATGACGTACACCTGGCACCCTATCTTAATCTCGATGCAAGCACGGGCACACGGGGAAGTTCTGAGTGACAACGGATTGCCTGCAGCTCACCGCGCCTTCCCAAAGATGCCAGTAACGATGGGAAGAGCGGCTGAAAAGTGCGATAAGGCGGGAGCTGCAGTCCCCTCCCTATAGCTTCCTGTTGCATATGCCAGGTTACGAACTTTTTTGAAGAGAGATATCTCTGAATCTCCGAATTGCCCCATCGTGGCTAATCACGGGTGCCATGGTCCAAAAATTTCGCATACGATTAAAGGGGAGCATACAATGGGCGCAGGACTATTTCTTGGGCTGCAGGCCACACGAGTCTTGCTGAGCAGAGCTTTTCGGGATGAACCCAAATGTAGCAAGGCAATGCATACACGGACGCCACCCAATCAATCAATTGTTTACAGCACCAGGTTGGCAGCACTTTGGTACCACGCATAGAAGTACAACTTTCCCTGCTTCTGAACGATCCTCCTGATTGACTATGAGTCAAAGCAATCATCATCAAAAAGCACACGCACCAGGACATGAATGTTCCCAATTGGGAGTTCGGCTCCATTGCTTGCTTGCTGTACCTAAGTAGCAATGAGCATTACAACAACACTCTCATGATTGTCAAGGACATACTACATTTGCTTCTGTTGCAACTGTACTGCCATGTCCAACATCCCCGATGACTATTGGGGGCGCAGCCTCTGAGTAAGCCTTGATGATAAGAAGTGCCATGACAGGAGAGACATACAGCACCTGTTGTTACGTTTACACCTGGTAGGTGATGACGTGGACTTGAGTCTTAAGGTGGAGCCGACAAAAGATATGAAAGTGGAGCGAAAACCTAAGTTCTCAAGCTCGAAGATATAGAGATTGACCCGAGCCCAGTATTTGGGAAGATAGTCAAGTAGAGGTTAATAAGAGTAGGCTTGTAGTGCCAGCTCAAGTAGATTCAAGATGAGGACTACTAGTTACATGTGTGGTCCTTATATATGTAAGAGATATGCGCACAGACCAAGACTAAGTAAGGAAAGACTGCACTGATTGGAGGATAAGAAGATAAGCGAGTATTGCGCTATTGGTTAGAATGTTATAGAAGAATAGAAGACGCGGGGATCAAAGATAGAAGCGTCGGATGTGATAGAAGATAAGAAGCATGACGGTGATTACCGTGAG